>CAAKHF010010165.1:48470-62424 GCA_901007745.1 Hippocampus kuda | reverse complement strand
CCCCCCCCCCCCCCCAAAAAAAGCAAATTTTAAAGTAGCCGCGACCAATTCAACCAAACATTACGGAAAACTTTGCAGGTTTTTGACATTGCCTTGGGTCAATCACGATCTTGTCGTGCGATCGGCGTGTACGTCATGGACACGAGCACACAGACATCACTCCATAACTTCACTTTTTAACACAGCCTTCCCCGTAGTTTCACTCATCATTATGCAACGACGGTAACTCGCGAGCTTACCTATCGGTGAGCGTCGTCTGTGTCCCGCTCATTGGGCTTCCCTTGCTGTTGTCCAACTTTTTTTCAGCCGAATAACATGTTCATAACGCCGTTTTAGTGTAATAAAAAGAACACTTGTCTCTTCGGGCTTGGTGAAGCATCCAACCAGAGTCCGTTATATTCTTTTTGGGGAGTGTTTCCTGGAAGAAAAAAAAATCACAACTGCTGCTCCTCCACAAGCTTTTTTCCCCTGCAGTCTGTTCTATTTTCTCCACCCTTTGTTCTGTTTGAAAACAAGCAAGCAAAAAAAAAGAACGTAAAAACACTCCCGCGGAGTGTACTTTACTTTTAGCACTCGAGACGGTTGTATCTTTATTTTCCGTGGGAAAGTGTTCCCTCATGACACCGTGGTGTCATGGATGGATCCTGGAAGGGTAAGGGGGGGGGGGGATTGTGTCAAACTTCGGCCGGGTTCAAAATCCCCAATTAAAAGTTCGCCGTCGCGTCCCCTGTCAATGGCGTCGTCTCTCTATCTCCAATTCGGTCCACTGCAATTGTTTTTTTCCCCCAATCAAACTTAAAACGGATGCAAAATTGAAGGAAATGCTTTCGCCTCTGTCCTCTTCTCTTCCCCTCGGGTGACAAAAAAAAAAGATGCGTTCAAATGCTCATCGTAATCCTTGGAGGGAGTGATTAAAACTGCAAAATATCAAAAGAAAATTTATACCTACTCCACACGGTTAGTGATTACAACTAAATTTTTACAGAAATGATCGTAAAACAAACTTGGGAGTCACAATCGAGTCTTTTACGTGTGTCTTCTGCCCACGTAAACGTGTATTTGAACGGTCCGTGAAGTTATCGTTTGATTTTGAGGCTCCGCTGTTATTTGTCCTCGGTAGGTGGCAGCACTCGATAAAAGCGGGACAAAAAGCAATAAAAAAATCCCACAAAGAAGCACGCTCCTTCCCTTTGGGCTGCAAACAGACAACGTAAACATTGTCACATTTGACTTTAAACTCATTTTTCGGCCGCTTGTCGCTCCGGTTCACTCGAGCAGAACATCGCTACGTAGCGGCATGGATAAAATGTAACCGTTCACTATGGCTGTTTGGGGTTGTGTATTTTTAACGCTGCCGAGGCCTTGTGTTTGTCCTGCTAACGAAAGGTAAGCCACTCCAGCAGAGGCTAACATTCGAAGCTAACGTCAATCATTTGACCTCCCTCGCCCCCGCCACTAAACATCATTTGCTCTTATGAAGTAATGACACCCTTTGGATGCGTTATCGTTTGTTGAAGCTAATGTGTTCCCGGTGGCGAGAAATAGTCAGTAAAATGACAGCACGCACACACCCATCGTCCACAGCCGTTTCCCGTGATTCTCTGTGAGTTGCTTGGAGAAACAATGAGGCGCGAGACCTGTCATTATTGTTTGCACTTGTAATTCAAGTTTTTGCACTGTCAAGTTAGTGTCATATTCAGGCTGGCTTGAATTCACACACGGGCAGGTGATTGCCCTCGCAGAGCTGCAAAATTGCCATCCAGATTGATCAATTTCACCTGTGCCTTGACATATGACAATAAAGTTGTATCCAATCCAATCCAATACGAGCACCCTGACTCTTGTGTGTGGTTTAAAAACGAGAAACAAACTTTCAAGTGTTAGGCGCCGTGTTTCTTGCTAGCCGTGTTCCCACATGTAGACAGACAATAACACAATACTCGCAGACAGATCTTCTTTATCCTCTGAAGGAATAAGACTAATACTATTGCAGCTTGCTAAGGTTTTTTTTTTTTTCAATGCGGAGGTAGTCTGCCAACTGTATTTTTAGTGAAATAATGTTGCCATTAATGTTGTCTTTAGCCAATGATTCAGCTGGAGAAACCGCTGCTGACTGGGGCCATGCCAGTGGTCTGGCCCACCATCCTTGACCTGGGCAGGGATGAGTGCAAAAGGATACTGCGCAAACTGGGTAAGCTCCAAGTTGGCATCTTCGGTCAACAGATTGCCATCAAGATCTCTCAGCGCGGTTTCTAAGATCTCAGCATGTGAAAACTGCCATCGGTACAAGATAGAGAGAGAAAGGTTTAAGAGACTCTCTTCATGGCGAATGAGGATGAATCGTAAAACCCATCTCGGTTTGAGGTCCTTTGTATTCGAAGGAGCTTTATGCGATTGAGGCCCCACGGTATGAATGCGTTGTCCCTCTCTTGGCAGAGCTGGAGGCGTACGCCGGCGTCATCAGCGCCCTGCGAGCTCAGGGAGACCTTACTAAGGACAAGAAGGATCTACTGGGAGAGCTCACCAAAATCCTCGGGTAATTCTTAGCGTGTGCCACTTTTCTTTTTTTTTGGGTGTGCATTTCTAATTTTCCATGACATAATTCCCAAGTTAATTATGGGTGTGCGTAATAGTTCCACAATTCTCCGTTGATGCAAACAATCCCAAATGGATAGCGTTCAACTCATTCAAGACATTGACAGAATTATTTTTCACATCCCTTGAAATGAAAGCATATTTTCTCTCCTCTACTCGTACAAAACCATTGCAACTCCAAAAGGACATTACGGGATCTATTTTTCCACAGTGCATTCATTTCCAGTCCATCCAAAAATTCAAGCTGACATCAGTTTTAATGTCCTTCCACAGTTCTCCACCAACTTGAAAATTGTACAGCTGATTCTGGACATTTGCTTCCCATTCTGCAGTAACTATTTTGCTCTTTTGTTAGCTTACCTACTGTTAGCGAGGCTAGCGGCGAAACAATTTTCATGACAAATTGCAAAATCGCAGCAAAGTTAATCGCTGCAATTTCAGCAGTTCTCCTTGTACGAGTACTGCAATTCAGTATCTTTCAAATGCCCAGTTGTCACTTTGTACTTTTTCAACATTCAGCAGCATTTCAGCTTGGCATTCGCAGGCATTGTTTCCACAAATTGCATTCCCTGGTTTCACTTGACTTCCTCTCCTTAGCATCTCAACAGAGCGTCACCGCGCCGAAGTGCGCCGCGCCGTCAACGATGAGCGCCTTTGCACCGTCGCGTACCAGTAAGTGACTCGCCACCGGCGAGTGCTTCGGTCGGTAATCAAGTGCGCCTCACTCACCCGCCTTTTGTGGCGTCCCCGAAGCATGGCGGGTCAGAACAGCTCGTCCGAATGGTCCATCGAGGGCCGCCGGCTGGTGCCGCTGATGCCCCGGCTGGTCCCGCAGACGGCCTTCACCGCCACAGCCAACGCGGTCGCCAGCGTCGCCGCCACTCACAACGCCTCCATGCTGTTGCCGGCTGAGACGGGGAACAAGGAAGGTGGGTGGGCGCCATTTTGTCACCAAGCCCAGCGCCGCCCAAAAAGGTTAATAATGATATCGTGAAGCCAAGCTTGCCACGCACCCATAGCTCCACTTGTCTTAGTCTCCCTCCGCACGAGTCTGACAAACTAGCGGCAGAAAGCACAAAGGCAGGCTATTGCTCTGTGACATCGCCTGTCACAAGGTTCTTTGATTTTTTTGCAGCACTTGTGACATCACTTTTTCTCTTGTGTCGCAACAAAGGCGATTCCGCTGGGGTCACCAATGTAGTCCAAAGAGCGGCATTTGTTTTTTTTTCTCAGCTTGTCTGTTATAGTTTCTCACTGCCCTGAAAACATTAAAAAGTCACTCACTGCCAGCCCTCCCAGTGAAAAGGGTCCTCCCCGACGTACTGAGTTTGTCCCTTCTTAGGGCTGTGGCACCTGAACAATCTGAGTTTCATATCGAGTCATTTAGCACCATCTGGTGGCGCCTTTGGCCATTTTCCAAAAAAACAAAAGATGGGGACCATTTTCAGTGAGTAGCTGGGGATTGGTTGCAGTGGGGGAAAAAAACGTGTCTAATGGCGAAACGCACAAATCTGAAGTGACAAGACTCCTCTCCTCCTCCTTTTCCTCGCAGTGGTCGTGTGTTACTCCTACACGAGCACGACGGGCACCTCCAGCAGCTCCACGGCAACTAGCGGCGCCACGGGAACGGCCACCAAGTCCCCGCGGCCGCCCAGCCCGTCGTCCAGCGTGGTGGTGCTGCCCAGCGGAAGCACCGTCTACGTCAAAAGTCGGCCGAATGACACCGCGCGGCGCTCTCCGCGGAAAGCGGCGCGTGCGTAAAACGGACGTGGTCTTGATTTTAGGCGTGAGCTGCTCCGATGAGGACGAGAAGCCGCGCAAGCGACGGCGCACCAACTCGTCCAGCTCGTCGCCGGTGCTGCTGAAGGAGGTGGCCAAGGTGTCGTCGCCCGTGGCCAAGCACGTGGCGGCGGCGCCGGTGGTGAGCGGCAGCCCCAAGATGAGCAACATCATGCAGAGCATCGCCAACTCGCTGCCGCCGCACCTGTCGCCCGTCAAGATCACCTTCACCAAGCCCACCATTCAGACCACCAGCAGCAGCACGCAAAAGGTGGCCGCCGCACATCTGCAACCGCCAAGAATTGCTTTTATGTTCGACTCAACTGGCTCGCATTTGCAATGGAAATTAGATGATCGTTCTTTCAGTTTTTGGGACATTTCCTCCTGTAAAACATGCGCCTTGGCCGACGGTAGACCCACCGGTGGTCTGTCCGAAAATGTAACCCCCTCACAGTGAACCTTGTGGCGGCGCTCTCCTTCGCAGGTGATCATCGTGACGACGTCGCCCAGCTCCAACTTTGTGCCCAACATCCTGTCCAAGTCCCACAACAACGCCGGCGTGTCCAAGTTGGCCTCCAGCTCCATCCTGACCACGCCCACCCACAAGCAGACGGTGGTCTTCCCGGCGGCCACTTCCAGCCCCTCGGTCGCGCCGGCCGTCACCGCCGTGGTCTCCTCCTCGCCCTCGGCTGTCATGTCCACCGTGTCCTCGTGTAAGTGGCGTCACGGAGAGGAACCTTGGATGCCGCGGCAGAAACCTCAAATGCGCATTCGTAAATGAGCAAACGTCTCGTCGCTGTTTTGTGCTTTCAGGCGCCGCCTCGGCCGGCGTGAAGGTGGCCTCGGCCAGGCTGCCCTCCCCGAAGACCCTGGTGGGCTCCCCCGCGCAGATCCTGGGCCAGTTCCCCAAGCAACAGTCGCCCAAGCAGCTGCAGGCGTCGGCCATGGGGGCTTCCGGCGTGGGCCAGGCCGCCGCCGCCTCGCCGGGCCCCAAGCCCACGATTCAGATCAAGCAAGAGTCTGGTAAGAAACAGAATGAGGTGTTTATGGGTTTATTTATTTCATGGGGTTTGCTTCCCCACATTTGTAGGATTTCCACTTTTCACATGATGCACAAAAAAGCCCCACGTTCGTTCGTGAACGAATTTTGTGTGCGCAGGGGTGAAGATCATCACTCAGCAGGTCCAGCCCAGCAAAATCCTGCCCAAGCCGTCGTCAGTGGCTCTGTCCAGCAGCAGCGGCGGCGGCAGCTCCTCCCCCATCATGGTGGTCAGCAGCAACGGAGCCATCATGACCACCAAGCTGGTCACTCAGCCCACAGGTTGCTGACTCATTAGCTTTTCAACAAATCCTTCTGGGAAACGTTGAATAGAACGTGAGCAAGTGGTAGGGGACCGAGCCCAAAGTCAAGCAGGTCGCTTCGGCCCTTTCTTGGCACCAAAGCAAAACCGCTACGGCGTATCCTCGACTGCGCCCAAGGTGCTAAAGGTCCCTTCTGCAACGTTGTGCTTGCAGCCACCCAGGCCACCTACACGCGGCCCGCCGTCACGCCCAACCTCGGCGCCCGCATCTCGGCCTCGGCCGGCGCCGCCACCTACGTCAAGACCACGAGCGGCAGCATCATCACGGTGGTGCCCAAGTCCTTGGCCACGCTGGGCGGGAAGATCATCAGCAGCAACATGGTGTCAGGTACAAGTGGTGTCTATGTGTATCTTGTAGATATCTGGGTAGGAATATGTCGACCGTGTGCGTGAACCGGTGTGTTTTGCGTCCACAGGCACCACCACAAAGATCACCACCATCCCCATGTCGTCCAAACCCAACGTGATCGTGGTCCAGAAAACCAGCGGCAAGGGGGCCACCATCCAAGGGCTGCCCGGCAAGAACGTGGTCACCACGTTGTTGAACGCGGGGGTCAGTCCAATGCCATTCCACAGTTTTTTTAAACAGGCGCCAGCGTACCTCCGGGTGGGAGCACATCAGGGACTGCGAACCGACCTCAACTCAAAAACTGCAAGAGAGTCCACAATTTTCAATTTCATAAAAAAAATTTAAAAAAAGTCTATGCAGGGCTAAAACGATGACTCACTTAACTGGTAATTCGATTACAAATAAAGGACAGCCCTGAAGTTTTCCAGGGATCTTTTTTTTCCATCACCTGTGCAAGTTTGGTGAGGGGCGTGGCCTAAATCTGCATAGAGGCAGGCTCGACTGGGTGTTGACAACAGCGCATTCAAAAAAAAACGTGCCCGTGAACAAGAGCCTTGATGGTTCGTTTGCTGGCCGCACCGTCACAGGTCACCCGGAAATACGTGTAACATGGCGGCGGCAAAGTCTGAGGCAAGTCGTAGCATTGAGCGTGCGAGGATTCATTTTAACAAGCGTTGTACGCCGGCGTCAGGGAGAGAAGAGCCTGCAGGCCGTCCCGGGGACCAAACCGGCCATCATCACCGCCGGCAGGCCCATCACCAAGATGATCGTCACGCAGCCCAAAGGCCTGAGCGCCGGCGCCACGTCCGCCGCCGCCACCACCAAGATCATCCCCACCAAGATCGTCTACGGCCAGCAGGGCAAGACGCAGGTCAGACTTTAGTCACTTTCACTTCTACTGGGCTGTAATGTTTGTTTGGTTTTTTTTTTGGGGGGGGGGCGGCATTTCATGCCATACAGTAAATAAAAAATGAAAAGCTAACCACAGTCAAGCAAGTGTAAAAATAAACCCTGATTGCTATGTCCAAAAGAGATCTCAATGTTGTTGTTTTTTTTGTCTTCCTTCAAAATTCGAGATTGCAGCCGTTTTTTGTTTTTTTTTGGCTTTTTCTGCTCCAGGTGCTCATCAAGCCCAAGCCGGTGTACCAGACGGCCGTGGTGAGCGAACAGACCCGGCAGCTGGTCAGCGAGACCCTGCAGCAGGTCACCCGCTCGGTCGACGCGGGCCACGTTACCGCTCAAGACGGCGCTGCGAAGGACGAGTGCGGCGCCGTCGCGGAAACCGCCGGCTCGGCCGGGGAAGTGTCACACGGTAGGCGGGACGCCGCGGGGGGCAAAGTCCTGGCGCTGGCTCTTGAAGCTGCAAAATGGTTGAATGCGCTCTCCGGCTCATCCCTCTGGCAGAGACGCAGGCGGTGCTGCACGTGCTGTCCTCCCGCGAGCAGGAGTGGACGGAGCAGGAGGTGTCGGTGGAGTCGGCCCCGACCATCATCTACCAGGAGGTGACCGCCGCCGAATCCCAGTCCGCCACGTCCACCATTAAAGCTCTGCTGGAGCTGCAGCAGACCTCAGGTAAAATATGACACCCCCGCCCTTGGGTACGAACTCCTCATCTCATCTGAACATTGTTCCTTGAGATGCCACCGGATGGCAGTAAAGCAAAAACAGCCATCGCATCAGTACTGTACTTCAAAAAAAAAGAGAGAATTTGTGCATGCCGAACCGTCAGTATGTGGGGATTCACCGAACGTCAAATCGTCATCGAACATTGTGCATGTAGTGAAGGAGAAGGGCGAGTCCAAACCCAGGCAGCACGTGCACATCGACCTGAGCCAGATGGCCGTGCCCATCCAGCTGGCGCAGGAGAAGAGGAGCAGCCCAGAGTCGTCCCGGCCGCCCGGCTCCGAGCCCCAAGCGAGCGCCGCCGCTCCGCCGCCTGGTACACTTCGCCCGCCCGCCGTCTTGTGGCCTTGCTATGACGCTTCTATCGCTAACAGTATGGCTGACGTTTTCCTCACAGCTAAAGTGAGCAGAACAGCTGCTTCGACGGAGGAGCACGCGGCCGCGTCCCCCACGAACCCCTACAAAAGCGTCAGCCAGGTCCCCGTGGCAACCAAGCCGGTCGATGCGACGCCCGTAACCACGGTGACGCACATCAGCCTCAGGGTGAGGAGAAAGTGCAGTCTTTTCACTGTGTGTGTCTCTCATGACGGAATGCAAGAAGTGAACAATCAATAAAAATCATCCCCCGACATTGGTGACTCAATTGGGTTGACACGTCACGACAGGATGTACAAAAATGTCCCAAATTGAACAGCAAGTCACCCGTTTTACTCTGAGGCCGCCATTTTGGGCAAATTCATTCAGTTGGCTTCCCGGAAAGTTAGTCAAGTTTAGCCACCGACATCGGTTTCACCGCTCAATACAGAATTGGGTGGACATGAACATTGTGACAGGACACACAAAAAAAGTCGCAAGGACCCATGGCCGAAATTTAACCAAATGTTTTGGGTCCGAAGAAGCCATTTTGGCATGCCGACTTTTCCCTCAAAAGTTATTCAAAAATACTAACAAAAAAATTAGACCCCGACACCCATTTGATGAATTGACGCCAAATTGGGTGGAAATGTCGATCAAAACAGGATGCACAAAACAAGGACCCATGGCCCAACTGGAACAGGAAGTCGGCCGTTTTGTTGACGCAGCCATTTTAGTGCAGGACTCCAGGGTTCATACCCGGACAAACTCCTACTCCTGCAAGTGTCAGGAGTATTCTGCTTTATTGATTTATTTTTATTTGCATAACATCGTCTTTTGTGTCGCAGCCTTCCGATGGTAAAAGCGAGTCCGTGTTGGAGGTGAGCGAGCTGGAAGGCGACACGCTGGACCCTCAGACTGGCTTGTTTTACCGCTCCAGCAACCAGACGGACGCCCCCAAGCAAGCCCCCCACGCCGCTCCTCAGCTCACAGCTGCCAGCCACCCAGAAGGCACCACTCCACCTCTTCCTCCTCCTCCTCCTCCTCCACCTCAGCTACAGAGTAAACCTCAGCTCAGCCAGGCTCCTCCCCCCTCCTCTTCCTCGCCCTCCTCTTCGTCCTCACCGGCCAAGAAGCTCCCCAAACTGAGAGAGCAGAGTCCGGCCAAGCCTCAGGGTGCCGCCCCCTCGCCCGTCACGCCGCAGCTACCCAAACTGCAGCAGGCGCCCACGTCGCACCACAGGCCGCTGCACGCGCCCATGTCGCACCCTCCGCCGCTGCAGGCGCACCACCCCATTGGCGCCGACAAGGCCGCGCCGGTACAGGTCAGTCCTTCAACATATCGCGCAAATTGTACAATACATATCGAGTTGGCTAAATTATCGGAGAACTTTAAAAACACATGCCACCTAGTTTTCTGACATCAATTGTAAATTTTACAATATTTTTCTCCCAGTTTTTTTGAAGCCAAAGAAAGCTTTTGTTGATGCCCAACAACAACAAAAAAAATAGCCACACCTCTTAAGAACATCTGGATATCAATGGTACCAAAAATAAAAAATAAAATAAAATATTGCTCTTTGTTTTCCAGATTAAAAAAAAATGTTTTAATAAATTCGGTCACTATTTTCTACCTCATTTTTAAAATCTGATAAAAGTAAACGTTGCTCAAGTGGGAACTTGTATGCTAATGGCAAGTGTCGTGTCACGTGTTGGAGCGCAGCAGCCAATCATCACGCAGAGCGCCACCGTCACCAAAATCACCTTCGGCGGCATCCACCAGCAGCAGGCGGCCCACGCGCCGCCCGTCCCGAGCGACGATGCCGAGCTGGCGGGCGAGCCGGGCTCGGGGCCGGCGGTGGACGAGGAGGCGTCCGTGTCCGACATTCTGAAGATCTCCATGATGGAGGCCCAGATCGACCCCGGCACCGAGCCCGTGCTGGTGGACTCGTCCGGCGAGCGGCCCTCCCTGGCGCAGGCCCTGGAGGCCAAGCGAGCGGCGGCCGTGGCGGCCCAACACTTTGCCAAAGAGCGCCTGGAGGTGATCCAGGTACGTCTGACCCCCCTCAAAAAAAAAGGAAAAAAATTGTAGAGAAGCTAAACTTGACTCGTGTGTTTTTGCGGTGCGCAGGTGATCCCTCAGTACTCGATCGTGCCGGACTCGAGCCAGTCCAACGTGGTGGTGGAGCCCAGCGGCTTCCTGGAGATCACCAACTACACCAGCCAGCAGCTGGATGACGACGACGGCCCCGCCGAGCACGACGTGGACAGTGGTAACGACGCCGGCCCCCCCACGCCCTAGAACGGACCCCGCCCCCCGTCCTCTTGATATACCCACTTTGTAACAGGGTACGTCGAACTTTTCTAGACACTTTAAACTCTTCTCTCTCTCGCTCACGGATTTTTAATAGGCGTGACAATGGATCAAAATAGTGTTGCAAAAGAAGGAACTGATGTGTTTTTTTTGTAAGATATAATAACAAGAAGTCATCTTAGTGTTTGTTTTTGCTTTTGTACCTTTTCAAAGTTGTCCACAGGATTTGTGTAATCTCCAAAATAAATGATCCCACTAGAAAACGTTTTGTCACTTGTGAAGAGGAAAAATTTGGGCGTCAGTGTTAAAAGCTCGTCCACCTTCAGTGTACTAATTAAGATGGGAACATTTTATTCACCCGGAAAATATTCGCTTACACAACATATCTTTTTGCGCTCTGGATTAAAGTGTGCAAACGGGTCACTCCCAATTTATTTGTTTATCCCGAAAATATCAAATGTTTTTTCCTGCATTTTGAAACTTTTTTTTTTTTTGATATGATGTACATTGCGCCCCTGACCTCCCCCCCATATGAACAATTTCTTTTGTTTTTAAGATAAAATGGAGACATGAGTAGAACATGACAGTTCTGTGGCAGTGGGGATCTTTGGCAAAAGTTCCAAATCTCTAAATAGCCGCACGGTGGCATAGCACCGCCACATTTGCTTGGATGGGAGGTCAAGAACGCACAAAAATGGGCTTATTTTGCTGTATTGATGTCAAAGCCTGTTATTCATTGCAAACATTTATTATCATCATTTCTTCCTCTTGCACGTTTATGATGCAAACCACACCGCCGCCACCACTACCACCAGCCTTGCTTTTGGAATGCAGTCACCACCTGCTGCTGCTGGAATGAAGAGAGACACAAGGGAACTGGACATATGTGCTAATATCCCCCCCCCCCAAAAATGGCATCTTCCTCCTACTTTTCTAACAATCATATCCGTAATCTGAAAAAAAAAAAAGAAAAAAAAGGGGGGGGGTTTACAACTGAAACAAAACAAGGCATGCATAATGTAACGAACATAAAGGATACAACGTCCATGTACCATTTTGGTGTACATTTCATACATTTGTAATATTGAGCTATTGCGCTACTTTTTTTAATATCAAAATATATATTAAAGAAAAGCGAATTGGGATTTTTTTTTCTCAGCGTGAGCAAGGCAAGGAGGGGGTGTTGGTCCTTTCCATTTATTGATGCTGTCATAAAAGTAAACAAAAACATGATTGAATAGAAATGCCATGTATAGAACAAATGGATGCCGGTGTATGGAAGGGGTAAAAAAAAAAAAAAAAAAAAAGTTGTCCACTTTGCGCTATAGAGAGGGACAAACGAATGTGTGGTTGTGTAAGTGCAGAACCCAAAGAACCAATAAAAGTCTATTGGGATCGAGTTGTTGTCATCGTCGTCTTGGTGGTGGGTGGGCGGTCACGCCCGCCGCCGCCGCCGCTGCTGCTCTTTCTATTTGTTGTAGTTGCGGTGAGGGTGCGGCAGGTGGCGCCGCCTTCAGTCGATGTACTGCGAGAGCCAGCGGAATCCCTCTCCGTATCCTTGGCGCTTCAACACGGTGCACATAAACACCTCCAGGGGTCTCGTGTTCAGCTCCTTCAGTGGGATGTTGCCCTGCGGTAAACCACACGCGCTCTGTCAAAGCCCTTTCAGTTTGAAGAATTTTATTTATTTATGTTTTTGAAGGCAGCCCGGCGGCGTAGCAGTCGGCATGTCCGCCTCACTGTCGAGAGGTTCCGGGCGGCTGCTCACCTTGCCCGTCGTCTGGCCGTACAGTCCAAACCTTTCCCTCAGCTGCTCCTCGCTGATGGCCTCCGGCCGGTCGATCTTGTTGCCCAGGATGAGGATGGGCACGTTCCCGATGGTCTCGTCCGTCATCAAACCCTGAACACGCGCAAAAGTCGCACAAATGTGTTACCACCAGGAGGAAAGAAAGGCCGCGGTCTGACGTTCGCTGAACAGGCGCCGTGAAGTGACAACCTTGGCCACGAGGGGGCGGTACGATACCAATATACGGGTACACGCATGGAGCCGATGACCACAACTCGGTAAGTCACAAGAATATGAGTTGGTCTTTACATAGGATAAAGAATATATGCCTGTGACTATGAATGTCTGTTTACGTGTGTTGCTCAACCAAATGTGTTAAACCATCTATTGCTCAAAGGGTCATTTGCGACATCCATGCGAGGTTTGCTCGTTTCTGATGGCCAGCTAGCATTAACTTAAGCTGGACTTTTTTTTTTTTTCAAGAAGAAGAATTGTTCCAACTGTGGCTGATTGTGACTTTTTCAGTTCGTGGACCTTTGGGTGGAAATGCGTCCGGGGTCCTATTGGAGGTCACTCACATCAAGTTCCGCTTTGGACTCTGCCAATCTGACGCCGTCGGCGCAGTCCACGAGGAAAACGATGCCGTTGATGGCAGGGAGGTAGTGTTTCCACACTCGGCGGGCTGGCGGCAGCACGGGCACAACGGGGGGTTATTGGCAGCCATTTGGTTCGCCGTAGCGGCAAGAAGCACGACCCACCTTGCGCGTGGCCTCCAAGGTCAAACGTGGTGAACGTCATGCCGGCAATCGTCAGCTCTTCTGAGGCTGCGTGACAACGAGTAGATGGAAGCAATCAAAAATGTTAGTGAAGGAAAAGCCAAAGCGTTCGGTTTCATGTGGTGCTTCTTGGTTGCACTACTGACTGGGATGTAAAGTGGGCACGTGCTGTCCCAGTCTGTCGTCTTTGAGCATGTGCAGTAGCGTGGTTTTGCCGGCATTGTCCAGGCCGAGGAACACGAGCTTGCCCGACTTCTTGTACAGTCCTGCAAACAAAGGGCAACGTGTCGGGCTCAAAAAGAGGCTAATTGTGACACCCGCCCCCCTCCCCCCTCCCCCCCAATAAGGTCAAGACCAAGTCTTTTGGAGCTGATAAATGAAGGAAACGTTAGTTTGACTCCCATCTTTTATTTATTTTTTGGGTGCATGCCGTACTGAAAACACCTTTTATGCGTTTGCCCTCCTGTGAGTCAGCCGCCACTCCCGACCCAAAGCTACTTGTCATGCCTTGACTGCGACTGACGAGCGCGGGGCGCGACCTGTGCGACAGGGAGAACAGGACCGACCGCCGCCGCCGCTCTGGCCAGAAGAGCGGTCGCAAGGCCACGCGCTGACGCGCTCGAGAACGCGGGCAGCAATTGAGGGGTCGCTAGCGTTAGGGCCTCGCGTGCAGACTTGTGGGGAAGTGAGAAGTACAAGCATTGAGTGTGTGGTGTGTGTGTGTGTGGTCTCTAAAAGTCGATAAGTTGTCGTACTCACCTAAAAACTGTAGTACACTATTGAACCCGCTATAAATCCAATCAAATATGAATGACATATTTGGAGCTGTTCAATCCTGTGAAAGGAAGCACATCCGAGAATTACAACCAAGGCAGAGGCAAGGCAAAGTTTAGGTTCAGCTGGCAAAACACCAAGTGGTACAGTTGGCACAATGTGACCCCCCTCCCCCCCACCCCAAGAGGCACTGAAATCTTGTCCCTTCCTAATTTGAAGTGCAAAGTAGGAAAAAAAATAGTA
>CAAKHF010010165.1:30628-48450 GCA_901007745.1 Hippocampus kuda | reverse complement strand
AGTATGATATGCTTAAGCACTTGTACTGTCTTTGTGTGGGAGAAATGTTGAGGTTGTGGCTTTTTTTTTCCTTCTTTGGAATCCCTTTCTCGAGCAGCGTAACCAGCCGCGTCCTCTCCTCCCGCGAGTGATGTAACATCTTCGGGGCTAAAGTGTAACAGAGCCAAAGGTTGCCACCACATCGACTTCAGCCGAGTTACACGTCACCCAGGGGTCACGCCGGCCGCCTTGTTATTGGCGTCACGTGCGCCAAGAACATGCGAGCCCAATGCTCTATTGTAGCCAACGTGTGGAAAAAAAAAAAAAAACAATAGTCAGCAGAGGTAATTACTCGGATCGCGTTGTTCTGAACATAATATAGACAAATTTGGAGGTTCGTTGGAAAGTTCAGGCAAAGGAGAGAGAGAAAAAAAGAAAACCAAGGCCCTCGGTTTATGACATCCAATTATCTGAGATTACAAACTGCACACAATGAACTACTCGTAGCCTGGTTCACACGTGCCGACCAGTGTGATGTTTTTTTTAAATTAAAAGGTGGTAAAATGCATAATGAGTATAATTAGGCTATGTTGCGATTCCTCGCACCGGAATGTTGTCACGCGGGTTCTCTCCTGTGCACAAAGGCACACCGAGGAGACAAAACACCCGGGATGGCTTTCCTCTGTGACGAGCAGGGCAAATATGCAGTCCCGGGCGGTTGATCCATTTTCATCCCTTGACTTTGAATGGCGCTTAGCCTGTTTTCAACTCGCAGGTGAGCTGGAGCACGCCGAGCCCGCTGCCCTGCAGGCAGACTACGCCCCGGACTGGTCACCGGTCAATCTCTGGCCATTCAAACTTTCAGTGAATGGGAAGTGAACCCACGCTTCCCACAGCATAGTCAGGTGAGTGGACCACTCGATCCATCGCTTTTATAAGATGAATTTATCTGGCCGATTTAAAAAATAAATAACTAAATAAATGAATGTCATCAATTACTCGTCAGCAGCTTCCGTAATTCTGACATGAACTTCACCTGGAATGATTCAACGCAAGGGCAGATGTCAAGTGCAGGTATCATTTTTGTCTACTCTGGCTCACCATCCACACATTCGGTTGGGCTATGTTGTGACTTTTGAGTGAATAACTGCTTTATAAAGGGAGAGAGAGGTGAGTGACATGGGCGTCAGTGACTGAGTGCGCTCAGGGTCACTGTTGCGTGACCTCAGGCCGTCGGCGGCTCCCGTACAAATGTATCCGCGTGTTACATGTTGCTCATGTTTGTTCAGTCAAGCAATTGAAGGTGCACTGGTGACTGGGTCTCTTTTTACCCACAGCTGTACATGTGACTGCAGTCATTTTAGTCTTTTTTTTTTTAATATCCCTGCAAAGTTTGAGGTAGGGATTTTATTTTTACTCATTTTTCAATCTAATTATTCATGTCATTGTTCCAGGCCTAATTTTAATACATCAGTGACAGGAAATACAGTATGGCGGGTCCTTGGTTTATGACAACTCGTCATCGTTTTACACTTAAGGTGTACACATTTATTGTCCTGATATTTTTGAGGATACTAATGCCACACAAGAGAACGTAAATCCGTTGGCAAAACCATGGACAAGGAGTAATTTATTATTCTTATTACAATGGTCAGCAAATGTTTTTTTTATGCAACTTTTCTAGATGATGCCAAGGAAGGCAATTGAGAACAGATTATTTGCGGTGCTGACTTGGCATTATGATGGAGTTGCAAACGAAACAAGAAGACGAGTTTCCTCCCGTGGTGGGGGAGGCAGGTCGATGAATTTCACTGACGTAACGTCAGAAATACATTTGGAAAATAAAACACACCGAGCTTACTGGAAATGATGCTGCAACTCACCTCAAAACCGTTGCCTTAAGATAACTAGAGCTCGACTAGCTTTGGGTTCTTATTTAATCCCCGCCACGTCCACGTCACGCCGAGAACAGGCTGTTTTCGAATCATCTTTGTTTAAATATAAAAAAGCGTACAAGGGAGTAGCTAACAAAAAATGTATAAATACGCTATATGCTAACGGCTCTCCGGAGCTAGCAGGAAGCTACTAGTTACGTGTCATTTTCTCCGATCGGCGCCGTCGCATCGACAAGCCCCAAAACTCGTGAGCATCGAACTAACATAACACAAGCGACCCACTAAGACGAACCACAAAGACAGCAAGTTGTTTTAAGAAAGCACTTGCTATTTCACGACTAGTACCAGTCGGATCGAAAAGAGCGAAGTTAGCCCAATTTGACGTTAGCATTGTTAGCTTAGCATGGGTCGCGACCGCGATGGCGAACGTTTCGCCTTAAGACGGCCGACTACGTGCGCGTCATCCGCCGGGAAACTCACTCGTTCTTCAGGCGTGGATTTGTCTGCCGAATGCGTTGACTCGTCTGCTCATGTGAATGTGGCTTGGGGAAAAATGCGAAGTGATCCCGCTGACAGCCAGCTCGCTCTTTCGATCGCTCGCCTGTCTCCCCCGTTTTTTTTTTTTTTTTCGTGTGTTGTTAACTGAGCCACGACACCGCAATGGCTTCTTCTGTTTCTACTTCGTCTTCATGTCGAACGGCGATTTGCACACTGTAGTACCACACTACCGCCATCTAGTGATTATACTTCAATCGCGTCGAAAAGCGGTTGTTTAGAAAAGAAATTTGTCCGATAGGCATGTGGACCAGTCAAAATCCCAAAATACATTCAATCAGTCAAAGTAAATCCAATAAACATGATCATTTAGATTTAAAAACACTCTAAACATACAATGCACATTTCTTGTTCCTTTGTCGGAACATGCGTTTCTGAGGCGGAACTATTTGAATGAGGCACCAAGCCCCATGTTAACGAACTTCTTTACTTCCGTAACACGTTATTTTTCATGTGACCACCTCTTACTGAATTATAAACATATTGTGCACAACCTAAGTCAAAACACGATCCATATTGTCATGCTAGGGACATTTATTGATTCGTTTTGTTTGACACAATTTGAAAACTAACTCTATGTCAAACTGTGCTATACGTTACATATACACCACATTTGACAATAAAGTTGTACTTGAAATTGTAAGGTTTTATTGAGTATACTTTTGGTGTAAAAATGTGACTGCTGCAACAAGTCTGATGTAAAACAATACCATTTGATCTTTACAGTCGGTCTTACGGTTAAAGTGCCAACGCAATGTCAGGTTTTCAACATGTCACATTTACACACAGACTGACATAGGCATCTTCTCACGACCTAAGTGCAACAAAGACGATGAAGTTGGATACCACCGATGACCGCCACAAAGCTGAAGTCCCCATGGAGCGAATGATCTCTCACACAAGCTGCGCTGAGCTGCATCACGTGCTGCAGGCCTGCATGGGCGAGTATCAGGACTGGCGAACTTGCCAGAGCTATGTAGGCATGTTCAAAAAATACACGGGTGGTGGATGACCAACAACAAGACCATGCCGATCTAAGACCTGGCCACATGAGACCACAATCAAAGTGGTTTTGGCATGTTGAGGCAGAGACTGTATGTCATTTCAATGTAATATGTACCAGATATGGATTAAACTTTTTACTTTACATCTCCTGACTCTGCAAGCACAAATAAATCAAAAATGATGATGCAATGTTCTGGAAAGAAGAATGTAAATGTCCTGGATTTGAGTAACAGTATTCTTCATGGATTCTTCCATTAATAAAGAAAATCAACACTGATGAAAATATTCGTTGGCTGCAATCCAAGGTCCCACATAACATTTGAGGCAACTGTCAAACCACATGTGGAGCCTAACTAAGAAGCACTGCCTGCACCGCGTTCAGATGGGCACAGGTTCTCGTTTTATGTGACTTTCTCCCCTGACTTTTACGAAGCCGTCAGCTTTGTTTGAGACTATGTGACCACTGTTAGAAACAAACCAAAGACATTAGTGAAGCGCATTTGGGCGTAGAGACAAGTTGACATCCACAAGCAGCGCTTGTTTCTCCTAGACTGCAAAACGGAGAGCACGACAGGAAATGCCACGTGTACACACTGCGCATGCTCGACAATTTCGACGTTGATCCTGCTTGGGTGATCCCAATTTCCGGTTTGTACACGACTGCTTTCGACGAGGCCTTGCTGTTGCCGTAGTGTCACTTGCGACGGGGACTTTTCGTCCCGCAGCCATGGCCGTGTGATCGAGCCAACCAGACAGTCACATTTTTCAAGACAAACCAGGCCGCCGGCACGTGGACGTTTGTTTCTTAACCCAGCGACTCGTTCCACAACCAGTTGGCTAAAAGGAGAAGAAGAGGCTAATCGCTCACCTAAGCTAACCGCTCCCAATCGGAACCCGGTGACCGTTTTCAAGATGTCAACGGCGGGCTTCAACGGCCAGAATGTGACTGGGCAGCCATACGCCAACGGTAAAGTCTTGAGGCGAAAGGCGGTCACTTGTTTGTCTGTGAAACGTTTGCTAATGGTTAGCTCGCTGATTCGCCTTAAAAAAAAGGGGGGGGGTTAAAGAAAAAGAAAGACGCCGTGGTAAGTTCGTCAAAGACCGTCGAGTCAACTTGCCCAAAGTTCGAACTACTTTCTAAATAAACACGTGGGTGTGACGTCGTGTCATCTTGATTTTAACTTGAATTTGTGGCGAAAAAAGCTCGGCGGGAGTAATGAATTTGGTTGAAAAATGAGCCTTCTGTCATTGGGCGCTTCAGTACATTTCAGTGGTGGTGAGCAGCCACGTTTTGATTCAATGAACAACTTCGTCATGTGCTCTCAAGCTTCTGGAAGGTCTTTTGTGGCTCAATATCCGCTCCCTGTTGTCATTAGGACAATCGGATGATTACGATATCAGCGTAGTAGCGTTCAAACCTTCTCGGTGTCTTCTTTTTTTTTTTTGTCCTACTTCTCACTGTCAATGTGGCACATGGGACTTGATCCAGTTGAGAAAAATACCTTAACTCTTGTGCACGAATCTCCTCTTCCTCAGTTTAATGGGAATTCTCTGTCTGCAGGGGTGCTTCTCACAACCAAATTTTTAAATCATCGAATGTGTTTTTATATCTATTTTTCCTTCGCATGTTTATTGTGCAGTTTTCTTTGCTGCATCGTCCTGTGTCGGAAATGCATTTCGAACCGATGGACAGCTAAAACTGTTTCCCAACTTTGGATGAGCCTGTGAACATATTTCACACAAAAATAATGCAAAAAAAATATTATCTCACCTCAATTTACTCACAAATTGGAGCGGCGTGAAATGTATACCTGTTTAAAAACTGTTATTTTGTTGTATGAGCGGCAACAGGTGGTTGCCTACGTTATGGAGAGAGCATTTTGTGAGACCTGAAACACTATAGAACTAAAATTAGACTGAGAAAGGGCTTTGGATGGCAAAATTATTTATCATCGTATATACAGCTAAGAAACACACCGTGAGTGATGCTGTCTCATCACATTGCCTGTTTTTCCTTCAATCTATGAACTGTGATCACCACACACACTTTCTAACTACCACAACACACTGTTGATACTATACACGTACAACTGACATAATGTGTTTGCATGTGCCTACACTGGTCTGACTCCCAATGTGTTGGCATTTCTCGCCCTCAAAACGTAGGCGAGAAGCTGAGATTCATCGCCTAATCTTGATCTTCAACTCATAAACTGTGCTGATCTCACATCCGAAGCCATTTACAGGTAGCTTTTAGTCGTTACATTACAAACAATTTGGGCCTAACATCGACAATTTCCAGTGGATTAGGAGCCTCGGTCATTCATCCCCGGCCCGGGTCTTTGAGAAGAGAGCTTGTTCTCATAATCCATTTCCACGGTGGGACTGTCGTGATGCATCAGAGAGCAACGTATCATAAAATATTTCCGTTGAATTACTAGGAATGTTCTTGTCATACTGGCAAAGATTTTTCCTGTTACTCAAGTGGGAAAAAATTGATCATGATGATGGTGTCAAAAACTCCACCTTTTCGAGAAGTCTTATCTGCAAAAGTAAAGGCTTCTCTTAGTATCTGCGATTTTAAGCATCAGCAAAACGTACAACAGTCACTCCCACGGAGCCACTCGGGGCAGATCAAGATTAAGGAGCCAGTATGCAGGTACAAGTGTGCGCTGGCACTTCATTGGTCATTGGGTACAGCAGCGCACTTGCGATCGTCAGTCAGGTGTGTTCACTTTTAAGCGAGCGCTCGCAATCCACCGGTGTGTTTGTGCGCTTTGTTTGCTCACGCTGCCGTTCAATTGCCGGTGGGAAAGGGCCCTTTTGGTTCACGTGTCATTTAATTGTCAAGTGGACGTGAAAATCAAACAATGCATCCCGGTGATGCGTTCACCGCCTCGAGTGTTGGTACGAGTGAGAAGACTCGAGGGTTTCTCAAGATAGTTGTCAAACAAAAAGCATACAGTCAATAACGCTCAAATGATGTTTTGTTGATTGCAACCCCCAGTTGAAGTTGACTCCAGAAGCAAACATGAGAGAGACTTTTCCATCCTGTGTATTTAAAAAAAAAAAAAAAAAAAAAAAAAAACACTTTGCCTTGAGTGAGGTTCAGCAGTTTAATGTGAACAATTCGGAAATGCCATGGACAGGCTAACAAAACGAGCAATGGTCTGATTCTTCTTCTTATTTGAGTCGCTGACTTTGCGTCAACATGTTCAAAGGGGTTCATTTTATTTGTATTTTTTGGAGGAGCACTTTCAGCTTGTCGACGACTCAATTTCCATCTCTGTTTTCATTCAAGTAGGAGGAATGCTCCCTTGCCATTGACCCCAATGGGCTCCGAGCACCCCCACCACCGTCTCTCTAGCCTTGTGACATTTCCAATGTTTTGCAGGTCCTTCACAGAATCCAGTTGGTGTCCAGCAGCTCCCAGCGGTCAATTACGGCATGACACACCAACCCAGCTACAACCCGATGCAGGCCAAGGCTGCAGCGCCCCCTCCCCCCGGTCCCGGACTCTATCCCTCCGGGCCATACCAGCACAACCCTCCAGTCAGCTCCCATCAATCTGGCCCGCCGCCGCCCTCGTCCTATCCAGCCCCACCCAACCAACCTCATCTCCCCCGACCCCCCCTGGGCGGCCCCGCGTCCCGCACCCCTCCCCAGTCTGCCGGCCCCAGTCCTGGTCCCCGGCCGCCCCCCGCGCGGGCCACTCCTCCTCCTCCTCCACCCGCTGCGTCTTTGAGCGGCTACTACCCGAACGCCCAACATCAGCAGCAGGTTCCAGGGTGGCAGTACAGCTCGGGTCCGCCCCCCGCGGCCATGAACGCGCCACCCCGGGGCTCGGCGCCCAACCACGTGAGCCCACCCGCGCCTTACAGCTCGGCGCCTTCGCCCTCCATGTCCCAGAACGCGGCCCAGCCCCCCGCCGCTCTACAAGGATACGGCCAGCCAGGTAAGAACATCAAAATGGCCTCCGGCATCAGAACAGAAAATTATCCAAATGGGAGCAACAGTGATCTGGAAGATATCAACGGGGCATTTTTGTGTCTCAATCAGAAAAAAAAAAAGACGCAAACTCCACGGTTAAAATCAGAGCAGTTGCCTTTGAGTCGTCTTCCCCGATCGTAAAGGTTGTCTAATTAGAAAAACAATCTCAACTTAAATGGCTTTATTCTTGTGTGCGTTTGTGGCTTTGAATTAAAGTTGCTGGTGTCAGATAAAGTATCTGCGGGGTTGATATGTTGGAAGGAGGACCTTGCCCTCTACTCCCGCCTTGAACAAGTTGACACGCGCGCACACACACGTTCGGGTCAGTCCAAATTCGTTCAAAGTTCAACGGCACACAGCGACAGAAAGCCTGCCCGCCGAGTTGCCCTCATCTGATCAAATGACATCATTTTCATCTGATTGATATCGGCTCACTCAATTGTTTCCATTTTTTTCATTGTAAAAGTTTGCAAAGCAACAAAAGAATCCTTGATTATACTGATGAGATTCTATTCCACAAAGTAACGTTTCAAGGGTTTTTTTTTTTAAGTACTGGGATTTGAAAAGCCACAGTCACAGATTGTCTTCAAGCAGCCACAGTTGGCGGCACCTCCCAAAAAGTGTCGCTCGGCCGAGCACGTGTTCAGAGCAAGACATGGGCGCAAGCCACCCGCTGTGAGATGTGCAAACATTTTGAAAACGCGGCCGACGGTTCCAGCGAGCTGCAAGATTCTGCAAACTCAAATCGACCAAACCTGATCGGATGTACAGTGTGGGCAAACGGCAGAGTTGAAAAAGCGACGGGCTAGCAAACGCGATGCATTAAATGGCCTACCTGCACGCCAAACGTCAAATGGTGTGACTGGTTGAGAGATGTTTCTCAGATTAACGCGGCTCAAAATCTGTCTGGCTGTGTCAAACAAATGCGAGCATCGTCACCTAACATGGCGACAAAATGAGAAGAAGTCATTTCAAAGAGCAGAGGTGATGCTGCCACTTGGGCACCTCTACCAACCTTTATTGTGACCATTAAAAAAAAAAAAAAAAAACGACTCTTTTCCAAATGCTTTTGCGTATGACAAGAAAGTCAACCATCAAATGCTTTCTCGCTCCACCAGGTGCCGCTTCTCCGCCAATGAACCAGGCGGCTTCACAGCAATACTACTCAAGCAGAGCTCCGTATGGGCCCCCACCCCCCACCATGAAACCTGCGCCACCCCCGATGGCCAACGCCACCCCCCCTCCCCCAAAGGCTGACGGTACGCCGTTCTCGTGCTCGGCTCCCAACTCGTCGAAACGTCTCGTTTTGACAGAGCGGGAATTTCCATCATGTGAGCTTTTGTCTTTTTTTTTTTGTTATCTGTCGTTTCCCCTCCACCCGCATGCCAGCTCAGTGGGGGGGCGGCAGCACTTTGCCCCTCACCGAGCCCGACGCTCAGGAGGCGGATGTTGAACCATCAGGTGTGGCTCAATCTGTCGGCAGCATTGTGGACGTCTTCGATCATTTCTTCTTTCTTGTTTTTGGTGAAAACTGATCTGGAGTCAGTGCCTTGACAACTGGCCAATTCGCTTCTCCTCACTTCTCATTATCCTGTCAATCTTAAATGTTAACACGCCGCGCCGTACAGGATGATCCCATAATCGGGCTTTAGCCGTCTTTTTAGGACAGGGAAGCAAAAATGCTCAAAATTGTTGCGATGGTCCGAAAAACGGGGAAAAGCGACATGAAAGTCCAAATTGGCCCTCAAACGCAGGCTGTGACAAATGCAGCCCTTCAGTTCAAACACAAGCCCAACTGTGTTCATCCATCCCAGTGGAATGCGTGCAACCGCCTGTAAAATGTTCAGGGGGATAAATCGTAATTGGCCGTCACTAGTTGTTTTGTCTTTGAACGTTGCTATCCAGTGGTGAAAGACCCTCGAAACCAGTCACCGCACCAACAAACAGGAAGGACGAAAAACATGTGAATCAAGTGCACACTTCCACGCCGGAGGCTGGATCAGTGAAACTTTTCCCATCGGAATGCAAACGTCACAAGAGATTGAAAGCTCAATCCAGTCCAGCCGGCTGATTCTTGTCGCGAAATTTGAGCTTGTCAACACGGCCTCGTTTGACGCCGCATCAAGTCCATCGGCTGTCTTGTTTTTGCGTCATCTTGTTCCAATCTCTTCCGTGCTGGGCGATGTCGGTCGAGTTACACGAGTTCAAAAGTCATCGCTGTGCCTTTCCAAACAGGAATGCTTGCTGGTGTCGGCGCCAATCATGTGGACAGCAAACTGGGTACGTGTGCGAAAAGACGGACGGGGGGGGGACGTCTTGAATTTGTTCATATGTTGCGTTTTTTCCCCCTGCCCAGCCGGGCCACCCCAGCATGTCGCGCCGGGTCACCACTTGGGCCACTACCCTTCCCTGCCGCCTGGGTACCAGCAGCCCGCGGCCCCCCACGGCGCCCCCTCGGCCATCTCGCACCCGGCAATTGACAGCGCCACGCAGCCTTACAGTCAAGCGCCTCGGCCGTACCAGCAGGTGAGACGGCGCGGCCGGGTGCTGATTCGCTGCGCCTTTTTGGTTTTTTTGGGGTTAGGCGTGCAATGCATGGTTTGTGTGTGCCAGTACACAAATGCGTCTGTCAGTAGGTGCTTCCGTTTATGTCAGTCCTTGTGTGTGTGCACACTTTCAAGCGTTTGCTTTGCACTTGGCGTAAACGCATTCTCACGTTGAAGATGTCCTCCGCGTGTGTTTGTGGAACAACATGCTCGACTGCTTGTCATGCATTTGCTTTGCGTGAGTCAACTCATTCTCCAGTAAAAGCAGTCCAAACATTGCCTCGAATGCGCCAACGGTTGTTGTGGAAGGCCAAATAACGACTCGGCGGCATTTTACAATCAACGAGTTGACGACGGCGTTCTTCCCGGCAGCCGCCCCCCGGCCCCGGCCCGGCTCAGCTCAGCCCGTCCCTGGCAGCCATGAGCCTGCAGTCCAGCACCCCCGAGAGCCTGCGGGTGGTCAACCTGCTGCAGGAGCGCAACCTGCTGCCCCCGGGCCCGGTGCCCGCCCCCACGCCCTGCCTGCCCCAAGACCTGCAGAAGATGAACTGCAGCCCAGAGTAAGGACGACACTTTTCTTTGTGCTCGGGGCGTTCGGCCCACCGACGTGATGTCTGAAAATGGGAGCTCCTTCCTTCCACTCTGTCGCATCAGATGCGGGTGTTACGGCGGTCCAACAGAGCCCCTTGAGACCAGGCTGTGGCACGGCGCCGCGGCATCCGGCAGACGAATGTTTTGGGCGGCGCGTGACGCATAACGCATGTGGCGCTGGTGTGTCTGTGTCCAGGGTCTTTCGCTGCACGCTGACCAGCATCCCCCAGACGCAGTCTCTGCTCAATAAAGCCAAGATGCCGCTGGGCCTCCTGCTGCACCCCTTCAAGGACCTCTCCGTAAGGCCGCCTCAACTTGCGTTGTCGTCTCGAACAGACACGCCACGTCAACTCGCTTTTGAGCCGAGTCGTCATCGTGATCCAAATGTTTTCGACCCGCAGGCAAAATATCCCATTTGCCATCTAATGAGCATTGAATGGCACAAAACCAGGCCTTAAATCTTGATTGACTTGAATGTTTGAATCCTGGTTCTTTTAAAATCCAATCATTCGGCAGGCGTGTGGAATATACGGTACATACTGGAGTGGTAAAACATGAGCAGATTATTTTGCTGCTTGTTTTTGTTTTTTTTCTTCCTGATTCCCGCCCGTATGACCACTGCAGCAGAACACAATCTTTTGTGGGACCGATTGGCTTGTTTGATGCCGTTTGTCGGCAAACAGCGCGAGCTTCCGTCTTGTTGATTCTGCATCACTTCATGCGAAGAATCGTTCCGCTTAGCCGCCGAGGAAATGTTGCAAATCGGTCCCCGCAAGCGCTGCGACCGAGTGTGCCGTCCCGCTTCCCCACCCGGGCCTCTTGTTTGTTTTCTGCTTCCGACAGCATCTCCCCGTGGTGACGTCTAGCGCCATCGTCAGGTGTCGCTCCTGCCGAACGTACATCAACCCGTTCGTGTCCTTCCTGGACCAGAGGAGGTGGAAGTGCAACCTGTGCTATCGGGTCAACGATGGTAAGAAGCCACACTCTGAGAACGCCCTCCTGTCGACAGTGTTTGAGTCACGAAAATGAAAACAAGATGAATTTGACATTTTGAAACCTGCAAGTAGGTACATGCGTTCGTGCCACTCTGATTGGAAATCAATTCAAACTATGTATGGGTGTGGGTGTGGCTTTGGCGGGGTCAAAATCGATTTGGAGCTTGCTGTGTATGACCTTGGTCGTGTGTGTGTGTCTGAAGTTCCAGAGGAGTTCATGTACAATCCAGTCAGTCGGTCCTACGGAGAACCACACAAGCGACCCGAAGTGCAGAACGCCACCATCGAGTTCATTGCTCCTTCAGAATACATGGTAGGCCTCTTCTGTTGGCTTAAGTTGGACGGTGATTTTTTTTCTTTCTTTCTTTCTTTCTTTGAATGACATTTTTTCTGCCCGATGCCCACCCTTAGCTGAGGCCGCCGCAGCCGGCCGTGTACCTCTTCGTCCTGGACGTGTCTCACAACGCGGTGGAGACGGGCTACCTGAAAGTCTTCTGTCAGTCGGTGCTGGACAACATCAACGCGTACGTCAACGCCGCCGCCATTTCTTCCGTGTCCCCTCGCGGCGCCCGCCCGCCCGATACTGACTGCACGTTTCCTTCTGCACGCGTGTGCGCCAAAGGCTCCCCGGAGACGCGCGGACAAAAGTTGGCTTCATCACATTCGACAGCACCATTCACTTCTACAACCTCCAGGAGGGCCTCTCCCAACCTCAGATGCTCATCGTGTCGGACATCGAAGGTGACACCCTTCGTTGGGTACTCCTCATGGTCCCACGTTGCCTAATTGGCCTGTTTTGCGGATTCTCTTTGTCCGCTGTCCTCTCGTTATTGGCTGAAAAAGCAAGATTATTATGATTATTTTTGGGGGGGTTGGTTTTGTTTTTTGTGCTCAGGCCAAAGCCATGTCTCATAAAAGTATTGCTTTGGCACCATGTGGAGGCATCTTTGGCGAAGGAGCTACATGAGTGCCTTGAGTCCCAACTCAATTGCAAATTAAGTTTTTGAAACAAACAAATGCCGTTAAAGTCTGTTGAGTGTAATGCCAACGCCACAGTCAGGCTAATAAATAGCATTGATGTCCCAGTATTATAATCCTGTAAGCAAAGGATATTTGAGCACAAATGGTGGAGCACCACATGTCGACAGATGCAACAATACTTGCTGGTCTATATTCTTTATCCTCGGCGGGGAAAATGTGATTATTTAGGCTCCAGTTGCATCCTGAGGAGTGACCAGCATAGTCACGGAACAAATTAAACTCGTCTCAAGACACCATGGGTCCTGGAAGTGAAGGGACAAGCTAAAAAATGATTTTCTTGCCAGCTGAGACATCTGTAGGCAATTACAAAGCTTTTTTTTTTTTTGAGGGGGGGGTGCAACACTCAAGAAATATTGCGACAATTGGCAAGGAACACTGTAGTTTCGACTTCCAAACAGTATTCTGATTTACAGTATATCTGCTTGTGTGTCCCACAGATATCTTTTTACCCACACCCGACAGCCTTTTAGTCAACCTCAACGAGAGCAAAGAGGTGAGAAATACGCTTGCATCAGGAAACACCTTCTCGGGATGCCCTTTTAAAGTCGAGGTGGTTTTTGTTAAGTTGCTTCTCCAAAGCGTATCCTCACACATTTCATCATCCTTACGTACCTCCCTCAAAGCTCTTAAAAAAACTCTGGACAAATTGTGTCGCAGCTGCCGACACGGTTGATAATCACTAAGTAAAGACCTAACGTGTCATTGTTTAAATTTGCTGAGGGTAGACAACGTGGATTGAAGCATTTGCGTGAATGAAGGCCGCTGCTGGCGAGCAGCCACCGCAAAATGTTAAGTTCTCATTTGACATTGTACCCATCCCAAAACATCTTGCAAAATTTCTTCTGATGCCTTGTGTGATATAGTGAGCCTATACTGCTCACTCCCCGTGGTGAAATTTGTGAAAGAGAGACGTGTGTTCTCAAGCACGGAACCTAGTGAAAGTTTGATTTGTCCTGAAACGCGGTTGGATTCGTACATTCTAAAGCTAATGCGACCTCGATGCGTCCCGCAGCTGGTGCAGGATCTCCTGAAGAGCTTGCCCACGTTATTTGAGAATACCATGGAGACTCAGTCGGCGCTGGGCTCGGCACTGCAGGCCGCCTTCAAGCTGCTGTCGCCCACCGGCGGCCGCTTGTCCATCTTCCAGACGCAGTTGCCCAATCTTGGCGTCGGGGCGCTCCAGTCCAGGGAGGACCCCAACCAAAGAGCGTCCGCCAAGGTGCCAGGTTGACGGTGGCTTGGGATCGCAACTGGGATGATAACTGCATCCTCACAGATGTTGTTGTTGTTTTTTGTTTGTTTCCTCCCCGCCACCCTTTCAGGACATCCAGCACTTATCCCCAGCGACGGACTTCTACAAGAAGCTGGCGCTGGACTGCTCGGGGCAGCAGGTGGCCGTCGACCTGTTCCTGCTCAGCTCTCAGTACTGTGACTTGGCGTCTCTCGGTGAGGCCGCATTTGTATTCATTTATTGGCTTGACCTTTATTTATCCAGGCTAACATGTATACATATACGTATTTTTAAATTGTGGTTTAAAAAAAAAGTTAATGCATGTAGAGCAAGTGAGACACCCAAAATCCACTTTTTATTGAAAAGGTCTTTCAAAAGACACGCAATTTCATCGCAAAATCAGACCACTCTGGGGGGGTGGGGGGAATAATGGAGTTGACAGAAGTCCCAAATTCTGAAAAAAAAAAAAGGCGGGGGGGGCTGGGCGAAAACAAAGCGAAGGCGGCTCCAGGTCCAGTGAGGGGATTCCCTTTTGTCCTCCGTCTTTGGCAGGTTGCATATCGCGCTACTCCGCCGGCAGCGTCTACTACTTCCCCTCCTACCACCACCAGCACAACCCCGCCCAGGTGGAGCGCTTCCAGAAGGACCTGAAGCGATACCTGACCAGGAAGATCGGCTTTGAGGCCGTCATGAGGATACGCTGCACCAAAGGTGCGCCGGAGACCCGAGCATTTGTAGACAAGACAAAGAAAACCAAAAAAAAAAAGAAGAGCGTGGTCTGCCTGGCGGATGACTTTTTGTTTGGATTTTTTTTCGTAGGGTTGTCCATTCACACGTTCCACGGCAACTTCTTTGTGCGCTCCACCGACCTGCTGTCGCTGCCCAACGTCAACCCGGACGCCGGCTATGCCGTGCAGATGTCCATCGAGGAGAACCTGGACGAGATGCAGGTGGTCTCCTTCCAGGCTGCGCTACTCTACACCTCAAGCAAAGGTCGGCGCGAGTGTCCCCGCCTCCTCCTTTTGTGGCACAGCGATTGAGCGCAGCGTTTCAATTTCTGCTTTTAACAGGAGAGCGGAGGATCCGCGTGCACACCCTGTGCCTCCCGGTGGTCCACTCCCTGTCGGACATCTTTGCCGGCGCCGACGTTCAAGCCATGGCCGGCCTGCTGGCGTGCATGGGTGAGGATCACGCTTCCCGTCAGGACTATCGCAATATTTGTCGGAAGATATTGTGAGGGGGAGATTTCATTCGATTTTGACCAGACTGACCACACCACACACGGCAGGGACATCTGCTCCGCTTCACTTTTTGAGCCTTTACGGTAATGGGAGCGTCCTTCGGGTTGTCGGCGCAAGAGATTCCGGGGCTAAAATCGGGCTCATTAAGCCACTTGATCTCGGAAACTTTTATGGGAGTTTGCGTGGCGCTTTGTGACACAGTCTTCTGAAACGGTTTGAGCAGTGTTGCGTTGACCACGATAAACTGATACTGTAGTTGTTTAAAAAAAAAACGATATGTAAAGGTGTGGTCTCCTTTCAGCCGTGGACCGCTCGGTGACGGCCAGCTTGAGCGACGCCCGGGACGCCATGACCAACGCCGCCATCGACTCCCTGTCGTCGTACCGACAGTCGGTGCTGACCATCCAGCAGCCCGGCTTGCTCGCCCCGGCCTGCCTCAGACTCTTCCCGCTCTACATCCTTGCGCTGCTCAAGCAGGTCTGCCGCCATCGCAACACACGCTTCCACTTGAGGGTTTTGAATTTGTTTTCGACCGGATGACGTCACTGAACAATTTGGGGAACAAAGGAGCAATTTCAAGTCAGGTTCAAATTTCCGACAAAGTGCTGAGAGACTGGGACTACGACGCACTGACAGAGTCTCGACTCGGCTGTGTTTCTAGAGCTCTTTCAAACATCCGCCGCTGTGTTCAAAGTGCTGTACATGGAGCAAAAATAATTCTTTCAAAAGGAAAACAATTCATGAAGAACGAAGACGCTAAGCAGCACGAAAACAGTGCGACTGAAACCAAGTGTCACGCGGAGTCAAAAGCCAAAGAGTAAAAAAGAAAGAAAACAGCATCAAGCTCGGGGAAAAAAAATCATCAAGCATCACACGACCAGCAGGTTGAAGTCTCTTGTGTCGTTCTGGACTGTTGATCCACCTCCGTGTGTTTGTTCACTCCCCCCAGAAAGCTTTCCGGACGGGCACCAGCACCAGGCTGGACGACCGCGTGGCCTCCATGTGTCAGCTCAAGTACCAGCCGCTGGCCTACGCCATGCTGACCATCCACCCCGCGTTGTACCGCATTGACGATCTGACCGACGAGGTGAGGGCGTTACAGCAACGCGATCGCAAGCCGCTCCCCCCGTAGAGTGGCGCCGGATCGAGGCGATTTATTCCCCGGCGTGATGACTCTGTGCGTAAGGAGCTGCGTTGCGTTCCTGCCTCCCCAGGGCGCCTTGAACGTCAACGAGCGGACCGTCCCTCAGCCGAGAGTGCTGCAGCTGTCCGTGGAAAAGCTGAGCAGGGAGGGAGCCTTCCTCATGGACGCTGGAACGGTGCGCATTGACATCTTCACGCAAGAAAGTCACCATGAACACAACTTGAGAATATATCTTGGTAGTATTTCAAGAGCACTTGAAAACAACCTGCGCTGTACACAAAGAGCCGCACGTGGAGCACAAAGAATTCACACGACAACAAAGAAGAAAACAATAAATGAGTAACAAAGACAGTAGAAAGCACCAAAACAGTCAAAGCCAAAGGATCAAAATGTGTTTGAAGACGAGGGGCGGCGAGGGGGCTCACTGTCCACTTTAAGAACCAAGTCGGAGACTGTTGGCTTCAAATTAGGAGGCAGGATGGGATGTACGAGGGCCACTGGCACCAAACACCATCACCTCTGCCTTTTCATATATTTCACTAAATTTGTCCCATAAATAAGTGCAAAAAATTTTTTTAAAAAAAGAATTTCAGCCATGTCAACAGAAGCTGCTCTTATTTTAGACACGCAATGAAGTTTGCTGTAAAAATAGCCGCTGAGGGGTGAAAAAAAGTAACGACTTAATATTACTGTAAAAATAGCTATATAAATGAGTCATTTGAATTTTACATTTACTTAAGCAGCTGTAAAAATGGTGAGGGGGCGGGGACAAAACGAGTGTCGTTTTCAACATGTCGCCATCTCCATCTAGATCATGTATCTGTGGATCGGACGCAATTGCAACCCCAACTTCCTCACTCAAGTCCTGGGTGTCCCCAGCTACGCCGCCGTGCCTGATCACCTGGTAAGCTTTGGTTCTTACCCAACAGAAAAAGCAGTCGTGAACTTTAAATTTTTTACACTAATACTAACAATGCTCTTCCCGCGTCAGTACTTTCTGCCAGAGCTGGACACTGCCGAGTCTCAGAGGACCAGAGCGTTTGTGGGCTGGCTGAGGGAGCAGAGGCCCTTCTTCCCTTCGCTGCACATCATCAGGTGGGCAGCTGCACTAAACCTCTTGACGCCGTGTTTTTATTAGTCTTTGTGATTTTTTTTTTTTTTTTACCCTTTTGTCCCAGGGACGAGAGCCAGCTGAAAGTAGCGTTGATGCAGAACATGATTGAGGACCGCACTGAGTCAGCGCTGTCCTACTACGAGTTCCTGCTCCACCTGCAACAGCAGATCTCCAAATGAGCCGTTTGTGTGCGTGCATGTGGAAAGAGCGGAAGTGCATGATGGACACTTTCAATTTAGCCTTGGAGGTGATCCAATAAAGAAATGTGTGTATGTATATATTTGTGTGTGTGTGTGTGTGTGTGTGTGTGTGTGTGTGTGTGTGTGTGTGTGTGTGTGTGTGTGTGTGTGTGTGTGTGTGTGTGTGTGTGTGTGTGTGTGTGTGTGTGCGTGTGTGTGTGTACGTACATGTACTATATGTATGTAAAAGATGGAAAGTATCAGTTTTTATTCTCATAGAACAATAATAATGTCCAAAGTTGAGGTATGGCTCAGA
>CAAKHF010010165.1:3630-21062 GCA_901007745.1 Hippocampus kuda | reverse complement strand
GCCCCCCCCCCCCCCCCCCCCACTACCCTTTCAGCCCCGAGCGGGGACAAGCGGTGTAGAAAACGGAGAGGAGAAACCTGGCGTGTCGCTGTTCTCCCTCAGCTGTGATCATGACGCCCACCAGAGAGCTGGCCCTGCAGATCACCAAAGAGTGCAAGAAGTTCTCCAAGTCGCTGGGACTCAGGGTGGTGTGCGTCTACGGAGGCACGGGGATCAGCGAACAGGTAAAACGCCGCAGCTACAAAACAACCGGCAACGTTTGCAGCACTAACGAGACGCCGGCGACCGTTCGATGCCAGATTGCCGAGCTGAAGCGAGGCGCCGAGATCATCGTGTGCACGCCGGGAAGAATGATTGACATGTTGGGCGCCAACAGCGGTGAGTGCTGCCATGTTTTAATTGCTGATAAATACCGGGAGGTTTGTTGTTTTTTTTTTTTTTAATGCCCTCGGTGCGTCGCTGATCAGACAAACTTTGAACGAGAATAAACAAACAAAAAAAGCAGGTAGGTGCCCCCTGGTCTGCTTTGACAGCCAGAGATGGAAACGTGTCACATGAGCGTCGCCGTCTTGCAAATGTGTGCGTATGAACCTGATGGGAAAGTGTCATGAGCACCTTTGGTTTTATCATGCTTTTGTGGCTTCCACACATGCGAGGTAATCTGTTTTGTTCCCCTTCTTTGTAGGTGAAAAGCCGTACGGTCAGATAATGCTTGAGTGGGGCTCCGTCTCTTGTTTTGTATCTTGAGGCGGTTTTCTGACTTTTTCAGGTCCCTCGCCAAGATGGTACGCAAGACGTGACCGAGCTAGACAAAAAAAGAAAAAAAGAGTCACATTTTAAAAGTTGAAACACTTGCCACCTTAAAGTAGTCCACGCCGCATACCTTTGGCAGAATTCGCGGCTTGGCTGACGCATCTCTCTACCTCGCCGCGCAGGTCGCGTCACCAACCTCCGCCGGGCTACGTACGTGGTGCTGGACGAGGCGGACCGGATGTTCGACATGGGCTTTGAGCCGCAGGTGGGCGCCGTACAGAACCCCCCGACGACAATCCCGTGCGCGTCATTTCCAAACAATTAGCTACGATGCGATTCCTGCGCCAAGGTCATGCGCATCGTGGACAACGTTCGTCCGGACCGGCAGACGGTGATGTTCTCCGCCACCTTCCCCAGAGCCATGGAGGCTCTGGCTCGGAGGATCCTGGCCAAGCCGCTGGAGATCCAGGTGGGCGGGCGCAGTGTGGTCTGCTCTGACGTGGAGCAGCACGTGGTAAGTGTTCCCCCATGTGCCCAGCTTGCCACTTGATGGATAGATATTTTCGCCGTCCGCCAACGGTCTTTCGACAGTTCGTGTGACTCGGCTGCTTTAAGTGTCGTGTGAGCCGTTCATTGAGCTCGAGGGCTGTTGGCCACCCAAAAAAAAAAAAAAAAAACTTTAACCGCGAGCTGATGAACAATCCCAGCAATCTCCAATTGCTTTCTTGGCCGACTTTAGCGTGTTTCAAAGAGTTGATGAATTTTCAAGTGGCCCTTTCATCCTCCCGTCTCGGCATGCGATTCTTAAACGTGAATTTGTCGAGTTGTCATTGGTACCCCATTTGAATCATCGAGTTTAACAAGTCTACTGTAGGTGGTAAATGTTGGATTTTTTTTTTTTTTTTGTTACCTGCAGCTGGTGATCGAGGAGGACCAGAAGTTCCTGAAGCTGCTGGAGATCCTGGGCCACTATCAGGAGAAGGGCTCGGTCATCATCTTTGTGGACAAGCAGGAGCACGCCGACGGTCTCCTCAAAGAGCTGATGAAGGCCTCGTACCCCTGCATGTCCCTGCACGGAGGTACCGTGAAGCCGCTTCTGCCCGGCCTCCGCGCCGCCCGCCCGCCCTCCGCGCCTTCCTTTTCACGCCACTTTGTGGTCAGGCATCGACCAGTACGACCGCGACAGCATCATCAACGACTTCAAGAACGGCGCCTGCCGCCTGATGGTGGCCACGTCGGTGGCGGCGCGAGGCCTCGACGTCAAGCAGCTCATCCTGGTGGTCAACTACAACTGCCCCAACCACTACGAGGACTATGTGCACAGGGCCGGACGCACGGGCCGAGCGGGCAACAAGGTCCGTTTCCAATGCGGCCATCTCAGTCATTCACGGCGCTTCGCAAAAAAAAAAAACTTCACTTGCCATCCCGTTCATTCCAGGGATACGCCTACACCTTCATCACGGAGGACCAGGTCCGATACGCCGGCGACATCATCAAAGCCCTGGAGCTGTCGGGTTCTCCCATCCCGGCCGATTTGGAGCAGCTGTGGGCCTCCTTCAAGGACCAGCAGAAAGCGGTAAGACAAAGCGAAGCGGGTAAATCGGGACATTTTCCACCTTTTCTTGGTCTGCCCGCCGTCGCAGGAGGGCAAGTCCATCAAGAGCAGCAGCGGCTTCTCGGGCAAAGGCTTCAAGTTCGACGAGACTGAGCACGCCCTGGCCAACGAGAGGAAGAAGCTGCAGAAGGCGGCGCTGGGACTGCAAGATTCCGACGATGAGGAAGGCGCTCTGGATGTGAGGAACTCAAATGTGTTTGCGCGCGCACGCTGACAACATTGGAGCGGTCTGCCTCCTTTGCGATCACACTTTGAGGTCCGAAGTAGTCTCCTACATGGATGGATTCCCTTTCAGATTGAGGAGCAGATCGAGAGCATGTTCAACTCCAAGAAGCGCGTGAAGGACCTGATGGCTCCCGGAGCGTCGTCGGGCGGGGGCGGCTCGGCGAGCGCTTCGTCCGGCTCGCTGAGCGGGCTCCCGGGGCTTGGACCCACGTCTGCCGGAAACATCCAGAAGCTGGAGATGGCCAAGCGGCTGGCTCTCAAGATCAACGCCCAGAAGAACCTGGGAGCTGAAGCTCAGGTATGTTGAGGAACTGCATGCGACATATGGTGAAGTCATCTCCGTACTAGGAAAAAAAAAATGGAGAGGACCCTGGCATAGTTGTAAATTTATTTTTGTCTTTTTTTCCGCCTCTTTCATTATTTGATTGGGATTTTTGCTGTTCGCGGTCGGGCTCGGCCCCTGTTCCCCGCAAATAGCGCGGGTCCACTCTATCCCTTTTTGCTCGCAGATGTTTGATTTTGTTACCTTGACAGCCACGTGTGACACTCTGTCATGTTGCCTGTTTAAGGTTGTCCACGCTCACATAACTTTGTACATTTTTCTTTTTACGTAATATAAAAAAAAATAAAAGTTGTGACATATCTTTCGAAGATGCTTTTTATTTTGTAGTTATTTTCTATTTTATACATTTGTCTTTTGTTGTGATGTATGTTTTTTCAAAACAATCATTTCTTTTCATGAGGAAAGCCCAATCCACCCTCGGTCTAAAATTGCATTCTCTGAGCTCAACGAGTCGATCGCCCCCCCCCTTTTTTTTTCCCCCAGGACGTGATGCAGCAGGCCACCAACGCCATCCTGCGCGGCGGCACCATCATGACACCGTCGGTGTCGGCCAAGACCATCGCCGAGCAGCTGGCCGAGAAGATCAACGCCAAGCTCAACTACACGCCGGTGGAGAAGCTGGAGGAGGAGCGACAGGCGGCCGAGCAGTCCGAGACGGTCAAACGCTACGAGGAGGAGCTGGAGATCAACGACTTCCCGCAGGTCAGTCAGGCGAGCTGGCGCACGGCTCGCTACTGCCTTCACCTTCATGTATTATTTTATTGATGGATTAGTTTACCATCCTATGCCTGCCCAAATGTGCTGTTCTACAGACGGCCAGGTGGAAGGTAACGTCCAAAGAAGCCCTGCAGAGGATCGGCGAGTACTCGGAGGCCGCCATCACCATCAGAGGGACCTACTTCCCTCCGGGCAAGGAGCCCAAGGAGGGCGAGCGCAAGATCTACTTGGCTATTGAAAGTACGTATTTGCCCTTTAACTACAGCTGGGCGACTAGTCTATGTTTAACTGTCACAATGATTTTTTTTTTTCCCCCCTCCAATTGTTGCGTGGTTGTTGCGTTACCTGTTCAAAAAGAAGGCCCCGCTGATGTGCACTGCTTTCATAAACAGCAGAGTTGAAAATGAGGGATTTGGTCATGAATATTTACTGACTCTTCCAGCAACATATTTTCTACCAGCTAAGGAGGGAAATGTGTTTACTTAAATTCAGATTTCTACCATCATGGTGTCTAGAGACGATGTTGATTCGAAATTGTGGTTTCATTTCTAGGCGCAAACGAGCTGGCTGTGACGAAAGCCAAAACGGAGATCACACGTCTTATCAAGGAAGAACTCATCAGATTAGTAAATAGCATTTTAATTACTCATATTGTTGTTTTCTTGAACATTTACTCATTAGAAAATATTTTCTTTTGCAGCAAAACTCCTACCAGCCGACCAGCAAAGGACGATACAAAGTGTTGTAAAGGAGACTTGCTTGTCATCAAAGAATATTTTGGGTTTTTTTTTTTTGTTTTTAAATAATGCTTTCTTCCCAGCCTATAATTTTGCAGGTTTTTCAGTGGTGATAATTATCCATATAAAGACCTCCTAGCTCCAAATCCACAAGTCATCACCGAACCTTTCCATGGATTTCCATGAGCTTCACCTTTTTTGTATTAATAAAAAAAAATATTGTTTTAATAATTTTTTAAACCCCTCACCCCCTTTAATAAATCATAATGTTGGTGAGGACGTTTTTTTCTTTTCATTTCATTTGTATTAATGTATGTGTCTGCAATGCAGACTGCATTTTACATTATTTAAGAGTCTACTTTGTATATTATTCATCAGTGGTGGCGCACACTAGTGTTAATATAGGCGTCTAAAACTCGGGTTGCGATTGAAATGCATAAAAACAGAACACAGGTGGACAAAGTGTTTTGTTTTGCGCCAATTGGTGTCTATAAATTTTCATATTTGACGTAAAAATGGCAATTTATGGGCAGATGATACGGCGTCCACTGTGGGGGCGAGGAAGGGGGCGGGGAAGCAGGAAAGCTTCCTTCCGAACGGTCTCCGTTTTGCGCATGCGCACTTGGCATCGCTCTCGCCGCTTATTAATTTTTAATGGAAAATGGCTGCGTTTCTCGTCTAAAGCCGCGGAAGCAGCAGATTCGGAAAAAATACAAGATAACCATCCTTATTTTTTAGTCACAGTTCACGTGTTAGCGTTTGAAACCAAGGCTGCACGATGCGGTGACGCCTCCCCACCAGAGGCAAGAAGAAAGCGGTGTCGTGAAGGGGCAAAAAAATGAACCCGTTTACGCTCTGAAGGATGAAAAATCTTTTTTTTTAATTCCTATTCCTTAACTATTTACGCGCGGACCTCAGACGACCATTAACCTAAGGTATGAATGTCATCATCTAAACAAGTGCTAATTGTGAACACGGGTGTTTTTATTATTTATATCTTGGCTTTTAAATACTAGCATTGATGCTAACGCTTGTCTAAAAAAGAAGAAAAAGAACCATTGTACGCTGCTCGCCGTTTCGGCACACAAGATGCTAGAACCGTGAGCGGTGCACGCGGTTTGGATTTATTTTTTCAATTTATTTTTCTATTTTTTTGTGAATGAGTTTCACCCACACACTAAAGATAAGTAGTAACAGAGTCCTGCACACACCTCCCGGTTTACTCATCGCTCACTCTGCTTGTTTATCTTGCTGCTGAAATGATCAAGAAGCTCTTTCTGTCCCTCTCTCGATGCTATTCAATGTCGAAAGTGCACGCACAAAACAAAGAAAAACTTTGGACGAATTTTCCTTTCTGTTGTTTTTAAGTTGTCATGTTTTAAAGAAAAAAACATCCCTAACCTAGCCAAGGCACATATTTTCCATTCGAAAAAAAATTCACAGCATCGACCAAAGAAAATGTTCACAAATGGGCGGTTCAAAGCCAATCCATACCTGTTGAACTACTAGACGCTCGTCCCCACATAAATTTATATACCATGTCTTGCTACACATTCATCCAAATAACATACACAATATGTATTTTATGCAAAACGTGATGGTACATGAATATGTCAACATGAATGTCTTTGTACAGGCTAGGAGCATGATTAATTTCCTGTACAAGTGTGTTCAGTGCACACTGCAGAGAATGTGGAATGAATGTCCAATGTGACAATCTTGATAATCCACAAAAGCAGTGCATTGAAGTCATTAGAGTCAATTCAACTCAGGGGATGTTGGTGAGTATGTGCCACTTTGTTTTATGCCGTCAACAACAATGTGTTTTTTAATCCTATTTAAAATCCCCGCATCCCCCCGCCCAAAAAAAATTCCCTTCGCTTTCTCCCGCAACCCGTTTAGGCAGCAAACTGGATGTTGTCCTCTGCTTGTTGTAGTGCGCTCCCCATTGCTATAAAGTGACATGAATTATTCAGACAAACATTCCTCACGACGGACTAAATTCTCAATAGAAAAAATGTTTTCAGTGAATTATGCGCGACTAACCAGCTGTGCTGCCTCCACACAGAAGATGATGCGCCAAGTGACGAGCGGCGACTTCTGCATGAACGCCAGGCCGTCATGCCTGGCCGAGGATGCCCACCACCCCGCCACGCACTTTGACCTCTGCGCCACGCAGCCCAACAAGTTCTACCCACCTCCGCCACCGCCTTCGTCCGTCCAAATGACGCTTGCTTCCATGGCGCCGCCCGGCCCCGGGCTCAAGCCCATGGCGTGCCCCCGACAGGAAGTCCTGGGCCCTGCCAAGCTCCCTGCCGGCAAAAGCGGCGACCCGGCGGCAGGGGGGGACAACGGTAAGAAGAAGAGCAAAGGAGCCGGCAAGACGGGGCGGCGTGGGCGCCCGCTGGGCACAACCAAACTGGCCGGCTACCGGACCAGCACGGGACGCCCATTGGGCACCACCCGCGCCGCAGGGTTCAAAACCAGCCCCGGCAGGCCGCTGGGCACCACCAGGGCAGCGGGCTACAAGGTGAGCCCTGGGCGGCCCCCCGGGAGCATCAAGGGTCTCTCCCGCCTCAACAAACTGCCATACGGCGGCGCATGCAGCGGAGCCGCCTTCCCGTACCCGCTCGCGCACAAGGAGATCATCTGTGAAGCCTCCTGCAAGGACAAGACCCCCACGGAATGAGGTAACCCCATTTTTTTAAGATGATGGATTTTTTTTTTCTTTTTAATATATAAATCCGCTTCCCCGGTGTCTCTTTTCTATTATCTCACAAACGATATTTCTACACACTCCGAATGGGGAATTGAGGAAAAAGACATTTGTGCAACAGCGCGCCCTGTGAAGGCACCACGAATGTTGCCTTCAACAGTTTAGGACACTCGATTGGTGGAGTTCGAAATGGAATCCGTCATTGATCAACTTCGCATGATGTGACAGTTTGGTGATCCGGGGGCTCCATGTAGCTTTTTTTGGGAGGGGGGGGGGGGTGTTGGTCCAGTGTGAGAGTGTGTGTTCGCCTCATGACAATACAGAGTCTCCCCGCATATTTGTGTCCACAGATGTATCCGTTATAAATGCGGAAAAACCTATTTGGTGTTTTTGTGATCAGGCCAAAGTCATGTCTAATTAAAAGTATTGCTTTGGTGCCAACCACAGTCAACCCGCCTCCATGGCAGAGGTTCCGTTCTCAACCAATAACAGGATGCGGCATCATAGAAATACTCTATTTCGGCATGATTTTGGAACTCAACTCGGCTGTCTTTGTAGAGCACTTTAAAACATTCATGGCAAGAGCAATACATAAAACCAAAATACTGTCCAAACGGTGTACTGATCACTTTCGTATTTACAGGACACAAAGCCTGTTGTGTTTTGTTCTTTCCCAAAAGTTAATATAAGTCAATATAACTTCTCATCTGACAATATACATCAAGTATCGTGTCCAAGGATGCACATTTGAAAGTTAAAGTCCAGTATCAAAAGCAGGACCAAAGATGATCTTCAACAAAAAACGAGGCTGAGCTGAAATACTTCACGTTTTCATTCTTCCTCTTTCAAATTTAGTGTCAAACAAAATGGGGGAGGGGGTGTCATCTAGTGGCCAAAAAATTAAATTACATCCACAATCTGCCGGAATGCACACACTACAATTTTAAATAATTATGTCCTCAGAAACTTTTTTGTACTTTACTATTGCATTAATTATATTTATTGTAAAAATAAATTATATTCTTTTTTTCCTTTTCCCCCTCCCCAGTTCCCAGACTTGCTCCCAAGTGTGTTTTCATGCTCCAGTATTAGGGCTTGAACCCGCTTGTCGACGACACAGCGACGTTGAAATCTTTGAGCCGACTAGACTCTAATCGTGTTTTGTTTTTTGTTTTTTTCCCTTACCTTCATCTCATCATTCAGTCGGCCAAATTGCAAAACACTTTTGTACAACCCACACTAAGGACCATAAATGCAGTTTCATTAATTAGGACATCATTGTTTTGACATTTTATTTTATTTTTTTATTTTTTTTTTTAACTAGAACTCAGTGCTGACATGACGAAAGTGCAAAACTCGCCCATTTGGCCCCTTTCGTGTTGGTGAGGAGTCCAAAAATGTTCCATTTGGTGCAATAATCTTGTCACATGTCTTTCATACTAGACAATGTTTTTAGCAGTATTATTGCGCTCGTGTTTTGATAAATGTGTGTTGTGTGTTTGTGTGGCACCTCTGGACCAAAGAATATGAATGATGTCATTCATTTCAGCAACACAAAGAGAATAAAAAGCACTTCACGCTTCAAACGATTGTTACATTCATCTGACGTTTTATTAGGCACAGAGCTACCCAATGGAGCGGCTGTAAAACATTCTGTAAATATACCTCACGTTTAATTAGTTTGTCTTCTTACTACTTACTACTTTTTTTTTAACACTCTACTTTTCCAAAAACCTTTTTCACTTTATAGGAATCTAAATATTGTATAATTTTATTTTATGTTTTTGTCCTAGTTTCACAACTTTTTCAGTTTCCCCTTTTTGGCTCATCATTCACTACCCAAATGATGGTGTTTTTTTAATTTCTTAAACAGTCTAGTTGCTTTGATGCCCTTGCATGCGGAAAAGAGATCTACAGTTCTCAATGCATTTTATTTTTCAGCTGGAAGAACAGTAAAACACAATGCGCACGCTCACCCGGGGCCTGCTGTTGGCCACAGCTCACGCCCAGACACGAATGCAAAGGGACTACCGCTCAGATGTCTTTGTCATTCATTAACAAATCAACAAAAGTCACCCACATGCGCATATAGTCATGTTGTTCCGACATTGGGTGAAATGAAAGGTGCAAAGAAGTGGCTGTTGGGTTGCTATGATAACTTTCTCATGCAACTAAGCCGAAACATAAGACCATTTTGTTCAATAGAGACGTGATTTTGTATGGAAACGTTGACCTGAATGGATTGTGCTTGGTTTGAAGGCATTTTTCCTCCCGCTGCCGTCATCAATATAACATCAAGACATGTAAATAATGTCGACACGGTTCGGTGAAAAAAAACAACTTTGTCTATATAGTTGTTCATTTTAGTCCTGCATGGTTGTTGTGGAATGTCCAAAAGTTGTGTAATAAAGACGAAACTGACACGTTTTATTTCTCCCGTTCTCTTTTTATTGCTTATGCTGCCGTTGTAAATATTAAACAAAAACACATTTTTCAGTATAATTTCAATGTTTAAAAATGCCATGACATAATGGAAAACAATTTTTGAATAATAAATCACAAAAGAATTATGAACTTAAGTGAAAGGGGGATGGTTAAAAAAAAAGTACTGTGTATATCTATATTTTAATTACTTTTATGACTTCATTTGTGACCATATTAGGAAATGTCTTCCCCAAAATGACTTGTTTCTCGTTTTTTTTTTAGTGTATATCTAGCATTTCCATCAAATTATTACCGGATTCTTTAAATTTTAACGGATGGGCCATAAAATGTCCTCCGATTCTGGAATGACACAATTATAGATTATTTGTATGTACAGTACTGTACAAGGTTTGTCACTGCCAGTATGCACGAAAACTTATAAGACATGTTGGAAAATACTAATCAAAACCGGGGTTTTCAGTGATTAGTTTATTGTTGGATATTGATCCAAGATGTGAAAAAAAGAAACCAAATCATTTCGCTTCAAATGGGAATCCGTCCCCAAACGGATGTTGGGAGACGGTGTCACATTTTAAGCCGTCCGCTGTCGGGCTTCTAAATCTCAGTTCCGCTTCGCTAAATAGTAGCCTTCGACCTCGCCAACATGTCTTAATTGTAGCGACATGCAACTGTGACCCATTTCTGAAAGAAACATGTCGAGGACTGTTTCGGCGAGTCTTAAACTGTCTTCAATTTTATTGTTCGTTTGGGTGTTGAGTTTTCGGCCGGCGACATCGCAGGGTAAGTGACGGCGAGCTTAGCAGTCGTCGTGCTAGCAAAATGTAACGTTTCTGATGGCAACTTAACGCTCGTGATTCTCCTTCAAGAAGTCTTTCCGCACAAATTATTCATTTAATCGCTTAGTTGCCGCGACGTGTAATGTGCGTTTGCATCTAACAGTCTTGGGAATCAGTCGTCACTGGACACATTGGGCATAAACTCGGTTGAACGCTCAGGTTTTACAAACCGGTTGCAAACACATCTCACAGATGGAATAACTATGTCGGAAATCCATTCATTTGTTTCCATTCTGATCAAATCCCTAATTGACATCCAAAAATTGTTCTAATTGCTGATATCAACGGTTCCAAAATTGTAAATGTACCATACAACTGAATTTAATTGGAACTGAAAAGCCTCAATTGGTAACTTTGTAAATAGCAAACCTCAAACAGGGCAGGCATTGTTGGACAAGCAATCAAAAAGTGAACTTTCTGTCATGCAATGAACGAGCCTTGCCGCGAGTCATGAAAAGCGATGATGGCAAAGCATTATTTACCATGACCCTTTGAACTTCATGTATTCTTTCTCAGAGAACGATAAGTCCACGCTGTCCGAAGAGGAAGCGGTAGTGACGTCGCACTCAGAGGGCATCCCTGAACTTGCGGAGGGCGAGAATCCGATGTTCCTCAAGCGTCAGTTCAAAACGGCCGAGATGGCCGATGCCGTGATGGGTAGTGAGGCCGCCATCGACCCGTCCGACATGGAGTCTCTCTTCCCCAAGAACGTCCAAGACGCCCGGTCGGGCTTCTCGCCGCCTTGTGACGACGGTGCAGAGTGTCCCCCCGCCGAGGACGAAGATGCCGAGATGTCTCAGCAGGTACGACGAGATGCCCTCGGTCGTACGTGTGGACGTGTTGTAATGATTACGGTGGCGTAGGTGACATTGGAGATGGTCCACGCTCCCGCCGCCGAGGAGAAGAACGCCGAGGCCGCCAAGACCTTCAAGGTCAACTGCGACCAGAGGAACGTCAGCGGCGTGGACACCTTGGCCGTTAACGTCCTCAACGCATCGCAGGTAACATGCCTGAGCTGCGCACACTGGAACACTTTTCAGTGAGGGTGATAAAGTGGTTATGAAAAGTCCACAAATCCTCAAATGCCAGATTTTGGTGATGTACCTAAAAAAAAGTGAGACCAAGATGAATCAACACTTTTTCCAGCTTTATGTGACCTTTAACCTGAACAACTCAATTGGGGAAAAAAGGGAATTTTTCTTGAGCTGGGGAGTAAGAAGAAAGTCCTGAGATAACGTGGTTGCGTTAAGTGTGCACACCCACTATTATCCTACAGAGTGACTTTGATGTTCCCTTCAGGACCTGATGGAGTTCTTGAGCGTCAACGGCAGCGAGTGCTCCGTGGTGCTCTTCTTCACGGCCTGGTGCCAATTCTCGGCCGGCCTGGCGCCGCACTTCAACGCGTTGCCTCGGGTCTTTCCTGCCGTGCACTTCCTGGCCCTGGACGCCTCAACGCACAGCAGGTGACCGCCGCCAACTCGGCCGGACTCGGCCGCGTGTCTTCAATGTCCGCGAGAATGCAGAGTAAACGGCTGGCAAACGGTTGGTGCAGTTCCACTCATATCCTCTAGGGGATGGCAATGTGCATCACAAAAGGGCTGCCAGCCACCAGTCAGTGAGTTAGTTATTTCGTGACAGTGTGTGCATAAAACAGTGAGTGTTAGTGAATGAGTGTGTGTTTGTGTGAGAGAAAAGTGAGTGAGTGAGAGACAGTTAGTGACCGTGTGAGTGCTAGTGTGTGCATGCGCGCGTGTTATTTGTGTGTGCGCGCGTGCGAGCTGGTGTCCTGAGAGTATGTAAAAGTGTGACTGCCCCCTTTTTGGAGGCATGCATGAATTCCTCTGACTGGCTTGAGGAAAGGTGGCTGTTTCTGTGCAAATTCCAACACAAAGGACACAAGCAAGCCACAGCGTCAAAATCCGCTCTGTTTCGCCAGCCTATCGACGCGTTTCGGGACGGTGGCGGTGCCCAACATCCTCCTCTTCCAAGGGGCCAAACCCATGGCTCGCTTCAACCACTCCGAGAGAACTCTGGACACGCTGGCCTCCTTCATTACCAACCAGACGGGTGAATACCAAATCAAACGGGCACATGTCCGAAAGCCGCATGCCTAAAAATAACTGTGCCGACGCGCGCTTCTTCCCAAGGGTTGGAGGCGGGGCCGGAGAGGAACGTGACGGCGGCCGACCACCTGGGCCCGCTGGCCGGCGTGCCCGTCGCAGGTGTCGATTGGCTGCTGGTCTTCTCCGTGCTCTTCATCGCCAGCTTCACCGCCTACGGGATCCTACGCGCCGACAGCATCCGCTGGCTCATCCCGGGACATGAGCACGAACATCAGGACTGACCCAAACGCCGGAGTGAACGGACACTCCCCTTTTCACGATTGGTTTCATGGAGAACATTTCTAGTAAAGGTGCTGCGGTGAGGCCGCTGAGCAAGTGTGTGAGACTTGGTCTGACTGGGGCGGGGCCACTCACAAAATAGCTTCACGCGGGTTCACTGCACACATGTACCAATTTTTACCCATTTAACAGATTCTGCATTTGACAAGGAAAAAAAAACTGGGAGCATGTGTGGTCTCACTACTCTTATAGAGCAGTGCCCCTCCCCGCCACCCCCTCCTCCCTCAAGGACAAGTCTTACGGCCCATTTGGCATCGTGCCGCACAGAGTGATTGACAGGGGCTAAAATATAAAGAACCATATGACCATGACCCGGTCCCTGTTGGCCAAAAGCTTGGGGACTCCTGCTCCAGATGACCCACATGGCACACCGCAGACACGATACACAATGTCTGTGGTAGTACCAAGACTGACCTAAGGGAGGCAGTATGTTGCCACCTGCCATCCTCGGAACACCCCACAGGATAATCTTTCACAGACATCCGATAATCACAACGGGGGGGATGCTAAAATCGTTTGTTGGTGTGTGCGTATCTCACTTGATATTGAATCATATGTTTGGCATTTCACGTTCCTTTACAATAGATTTGAAGTCTCACAGAGGAATAAGTTCTGGCAAAGTTCCAACACTTTTGGAAGGTTATTCCATGTGACCCTTGGCAGCGTCATTTAAAGGACTTTTTCAGAGTGCAAGCCATAAAGCTGTTTGTTTTTACATAACTGTGCACAAAGGTAAATTCGGAGGAGCCCAACAATACGTTTATAAACAAAAAAGAAACCAGTGTGAGAGCCTGCGGACATTCACAGATGCATACTTAGTAACAGCACAAAGCTCGCAATGGTGAACAAGTAAGAAAACGCAGAGCACAAACTTCAGTTGTAAAGGATGGTGTTGAACAATCGTTGCAGATTTTTTTTTTCTCCCGTCCGTGGTCCGATGGCACTTCATCAGGATGTCACACTGTAGCGAGATGTAGTAACCTGGCGCATAAAGTGGTCATTTTAAGCAGGCAGTGACGTGAACAGCTCCGGTGCAAAGTGAGGACTTCAGTCGAGTGTGTGGCGTTGCGAGGGGACAGAAGGAGTTTACGAGTTGCGGTGGAAGAGGACAACCTGCAGAGCGCCACACTATGTCCTGGTTAATATTTAGCCCAGTAGTCAGCAGCCTTTGGCCCCGCACTCCGCTCGCGTTCACCGGCCTTAGCCTGGCTCATATCACCAGGAGCTCTACTAAAATGGTGAGTGAATTACAAGGTCACGCCGCGTGTGTCTTTTGAATTATTAAGTATGCATCCGCGTGGCTCCGCTGTGACGTACTACTTCCGCCTGACCCCGTCGGTAAAAGGCGTTGAAACAAGGGAAACGCGTGAGGTCGAAAAGTACTGCGAGTAAACACAATTTGAGACTGTTCTCGGGCATTCTATGAGTCGTCGTCTAGATCGGCTAAAATGTGAGGTCAGGTGACCGAAATATTTCAATGTTTATTTGGTTTCGATGTAATCTGTGGGACCACTGGGAGTGTCTTATAGATGTTTCTTTCTCTGGCAAGTTCTTTTTGTCACATCTTTACGACGCCGAATTGTTCAATTCAGAGCATTAATAAAAATAACAGTATTGTGCCTTTAAAATAGTTGGTAATTCCTGGTCATTAGTTCGTTGGTCCCAGCTTGCCTGTTGTGTCGGTTTTCATGATTGATGGTGTCGCACTGCCATCTCGTGGCTCCAGCGGGCATCGCACACACAAAGCATCTTTCTTGCCAAGGGTGTATTTACCAAAATCTCCCGTTGTAATATGTGTTGTGTCAACATAACGTGCTAACTTGTTGTTTGTGCAGTCATCGGACTCCCATTGGCTTGCTCCGGCTGACCGGGACCAGCATGTAATGGAGTTGAGGGCCACAGGCTGGATGGAGGTGGAGGACCGTGACGCAATCTACAAGGAGCTTCACTTTAAAACCTTCAACCAGGTGTGTTCGCTAAATTGCTCCAAAAACGTATTACCGGTATCAGTTTTACCACCTTAACATGTGTGCTTGGTGTATTCGGATGCACGCATAGATTCTTAAAAATTCAATATACTGTTCTTGCGGGGGGGAATTTGGCCCGCTCCTTTAACAAACTCCAACTGGTTACTGCCAAATTTGAAAGGGCAATCCTGGACACGCTTAGGATCGCGTTTCCATTCATATTTTGATAAAAGTTGCATTACTTTTTTTTTTTTTTTTTTTCCGGAGGGGGGGGGGATAATCTGAGATTTTATTTTGATGTCATATTTATTGCCCAGCCCTTATATTTGATCAATGAGCAAAAACATTAGGGTAAGATTGTTGCCTGTCAATTTATGAATGTACAGTATTTGTAGTATTATTTTACATCTACTTATGTGGCCTTATCTTTGCTGTAAAAACGGTTGTATTTCGTAAAAGAAGCAATGCAAAGAATCAAGTTTAATAGGTGACATTTAAAGACACACCCAAGATAAGCTAACGCTATTGTCAAAAGAACAAAACAAAACACCCAAGTTGTATAAAATTTGGTGGGGACGTTCAAGGCCGCTTAGCGGACTTCCTCTAATCCCGCCGCTTGTTTTAGCCCCTGGGAAGCGTGCTGTTTTCGCCCTTTTTACACTTCCCCGCTTTTGAAGTGGAGGTCGGCCTCCCCACACGGGCTGCCTCCTCCTCTCCCCTTACCGCCGCATGTCGCCCCGCGTTAGGCTGACACGAGCCAGGTGGCCCTTCCTTTCGCAAACAAATCAAATTGGTTAAAAAGTTTCATCTGGCCATTGTTTAAAAGAAAAAAAAAATGCCCTCGCGGGCCTGGAGTTGTCCCAGTCTGGACAAATGTTGGCAAAGCTCATCATGAAATTAATTTTCATCAGGCATGCGGAGGCCTCGCTTTGCCCACAAAACAAAAGAAGTTTGCGGGGGGAAATGACAATTCCAATTTGGCTGCGACGCGCAGAAGTACAACATGGCAAGTTTAAGCCTCAGCCACAAGTTCCACGGGAAGAATTTTTGGCTTGGAAACAGGAGTTTAGAACAGTCAGACACAGCTTCCCCCGTCCCATTAAAACCACGGGACGAGGATATTAGTGATGGGCAAAAAAAAAAAAAAATGTGATGACAACCATAGATCTGGAAGAAGGAAAAGTAGCCAAAACAATTTTGGGCTGTGTATGAAAAAATAAAATCATGAAAAATGTCAAAACACGCTACAACATTTGTGTCCATATTGTCTTTAAAAAGGTGCTGTTTAAAAAATATTACATGCACCAAAATTCTTCTTCCACGCCGGGCCCTTCCAAATAGTTGTCAGGTGGTTTTTTTTTTTAATTTGCGTACTCATTACATTCAATTGTAAGGTATTAATGACCGCCACCAAAGAAGCAATGCTTGCAATCACAACCCCCCCAACTCCCTCCCCCAAAAGGAAATGTTATTATATATATGTATAAATGCCACTTTCCCTTGATGACCTTTAGGGGGCGTTAGAGCCGCACTCCCCATCAATAAAAGTGCTGCGTTTGCAGCTGGACTCGCTTGCTTGTCCCCCAGTTGATTTGGTTCCCTTCGATTTGAGCGAGTGGAAAGTGCCAGGCGAGCCCCCGCCAGTAGCCCCGTTTTCCTCATCAGACCGGCCTTCCGAGAGGCGGCGTCCGCGCCGAGTGGAAACGTCGGGGCGGGATGGCATCATGTTGTGTCGCGCCAGCTTCCTTTTGAAAAGTGCGTTGATGCGCTCATGTTGTTTAGCGATGCCACCATCTGCTTCGCATTTGGCCGCGACTGTTTGCTTTGGAACGGACGCCGCACGCAAACTGCTGGGGATTACGCTCGTCTACGTAGGCAAGAGCGTGCCTTTATTTGTTTCCATTTATTTGTTGATTGGTGGCATCCAAGATAGAACTGCTGGCGGTTTGATGTTTGTCGACCAAGCCATCCTATAGTCTCGGACTCACTTTCATTCTTCCCCTTTCAGTAGCGCACCTTGAACATTTGGGGAAAAAATAAATCAAAATCATCCCCCAAAACTGGTTGGACTGACTAACAGGAAAATTTGGTGGACCTGTCAATGATGAGAAGACCCACAAAAAAGTCCCCAAAAGACAATCGAACAGGAAGTCTGCCGTTCGGGTCAATTCCTTTTCGTAGTTCCCCTGGAAAGTCGGGTAAATTCTTCAGCCCGTGACACGGCTTTCACTGATTGACGCCAAATTGGGTGCCTGCATCTATCAAAACGGTATGCACCAAACAAAAAAAAAAAGTCTCAAGCAGCCAAATTGAACGGGAAAGAGACCATTATTTTGGACAAATTCCTCGAGTCGCGCTCCCCGCAAAATTCAGCCTCCGACCCCATTTTCACAGATGGACACGACATGAGGTCCATGTGTCCATCATGACGAGATGCGCAGTCAAGTCTCGAGGACGCGTGCCCTCCAATTGAACAGGAAGTGCCTCATTTTGCTCTGCAGCGGCCATTTTGGGCCCCATTTCTTTGCTCGTCCCACCCCGCCTGCAAAGATTGAAAAATGGAGCACCGTACCCCAGTTTCACTGATGCACACCCAAGTTGCTCGATGTGCCAAAAAAAAAAAAAAAAGTGCCCCAAATTGAACAGGAAGTCGGCCATGTTGGTCCGAAGCAGCCA
>CAAKHF010010151.1:2782-14227 GCA_901007745.1 Hippocampus kuda | reverse complement strand
CCTTTTGTCCGGGGGGCAAGGACCACCCGATATATGATAATACACGGAGGCCTCGGTGTAGCAGCCGCTGAGCTGAGACCGCGCGCGCGTGCGCGAGTTCAAGAAGCCAGGGAAGGGCGGCGGCACAGAGAGGCGCAAGCGGCTCCCTAACAAGTGGAACACACGCAAAGAGAAAGCCAGCTCATAAATTACAAGTCTTCGTGCCGGCTGCCGAGCTGATATTTCCTGCGCGCTGCAAACGACTTTGATATTCTGCCGAGTCAGGAAAAAAATTTGAAATCATCAATCGAAAAATGGTTCAAACCTGATTGAAAGTGGTGAGAAATGAGTGCAGAAAAAAAAATGAACGTAATTGAGCAAAAACAAATGAGTAGATGGTCATAAAAGCGCTGTGAAATGCAAAAAGCGAATCAAAATGAGTGACAATTTTGTGTTTTCACTCATTTTATGTTTCAATAATTTTATGACAATTCTGACAAAATGAAAAAAAAAAAAGAGCAATAAGGGTTGGACAAAAAGTAATTACAAAACTAAAATGTGGCCACAACATTTGTGGAATTTGTCAAAGAATGAAAAAAATTTTTTTCTCAAAACTTCAGCAATTGCTATAGAATGAGTCAAACAATTTGGAAAAAGGGAGCAAATGTGGCGCAAGATGACATCACGAAGAGGCGCATGCGGCTCCCTAACAAGTGTGACACACACTAATAGAAACATAGCTCAGAAATGACAAGCCTTCACGCCGGCTGCCGAGCTGACATTTTGTACGGGACAATTTTCATATCGGCAGCGGGCGGGGTGGAGGCGCTCGCCGCGGGACCGTGCCGCATCCGGCATTAGCATAAAAATTAACACTTAAATGCGGGCTTATTGTCAAGCGCAGCCTCCCGCACAACAATCAATTCCTCTTAGAAATCTGATTAGATGCCATGACGCTTATTATCCCGCTCATGTCCGCCTGCCCCCCTCTCTCTCTCACACACACACACACACACACACACGACCGCCATTACACAGTCACCGGCACCTGTTTACGAGCACGTCAAGAAAGACAGCTCGCCCTGATTTGCTTTGTCAAAAGTAAAACGCTGTAAAAAGCACATGAACGCGCGTCCGTTCCATCCCGTCACTCACGCACCAATGATGGTCTTTGTTGCCACGGTAACAATCAGCCCTTCGCAATATCGGGACCTCAGCGAATCTGGCTCAAGGACACACAACCGACCCGAACCGAGCCGAGCCGCCTAAAAAAGGCGTCAAAGCGCTGCAGTGGCATACGCGCTGTTCGGGGTACCCTGAAAGGGGCGGAGCCACAAAGAACCCCTGCTCATCATGGGGGATGAAGGCCAGACCCACTGGAGATCAAAAAAAGACAATTGAACGCGGGATATTTCAACAGCAAAATATTCAAGCAAAGCAAATTGAAGCCCGTCGGCTTCATGCTAACATCAAGTTGGAAATGAGAAGAGCATTGATGTTTGGTTCTTTCGAAAACTTCAAACGACACCTGGAGCAGCAACACGCTGCTCTTCTTCTACGATGCCACATTTCTTCCAGTAAAGCTCGCTTTTTGACATTTGTTTGGGTTTTTTTTTACCCTTACTTACATTTGGCTCTCGTTTTCGTAGGTGCGCTCGTACTAAAGAATACGTGACTTGGTCAGAAATCAATGCGTGTATTAACAAATAACCCAGTCAGGCAACATTTGCATAACACTTGCTATCAAAATCCAGACCTTCAAATTAAAGCACACCGTTGCTCGGGACACAAGGTGGCAACAGTTTGTGTGAGGCCCCCGACTAAGAAAGCCGGCGAAGGCCCAAATCAAGTGTGCAAAAACAGTTCGGATACCGCTGAGCTTTTATTTTGAAGGACTGACTTTCAACAGGACCGTACGCCAACGTTGACCCAACTTGTCCGAACAGGGGCAGCTATTTGTACACAATATGACACAACGAGCCGAGTGGCAGCCATTTTGAAAAAGTTGACCAACGGGCTAAAGTTTTGGCATGTAAAGTTATTTTCCACGAAATACTTTCTCTTCCTGTTTTTGGGGCGGACTCATCGCATTTGCCTCACTTGGTATGTTGCTGTTGGCGATTGGCCCCTTCCGGAAGGGCAAGTAGACGACAAGGTGGAGGATGACAAATTCTAGCATCGCTACGTTTGCATTTCGGGAGCTGTTGAAGCCGAGACGGCAAGTCATCAATCTCAAACCTGCACTTCCCTTCCGGGAGTTACCAAGGTGAACACATCGGAAGCAGGCAAAGGCCGCAAGCGAGCGTTAAATGGAAAGTGCTGAGATGTTTTCCTGGCCTGTTTTTATCATCGGAAGATCTCTGGAAGGCGTCCTTAAGTGGGCCGCCATCGCAAGTGCGTAAACATCAGAGTGAATCTCTGGAGGCCGCCGCCATGAAATATTTGTCAATAACGCCGGGTGGCTTACCTGAGAGCTCTTGAGATCAGATCCCAACGCCACCTCGAGATACAGTAAGGATGGCGTGGGATCGGATGCTCGACGCGTTCTACGGGGCGCTCGCTCGACAGGCAAACGACGGCGCGATAACGTGCTGGTATAGTCCGAAACGACAAAAGATGCGACACGACGCGGCTGGCGTGCCGCAAAACAGACGCGACGAGGCGACGAGGTGCCGCGTGAAGACGGGCCGTGACAAGACGGGCTGTTTTGCAGTACAACCAGCGACAATACGCAATGACAAACGATATGGATCCTTGTTTTTGCGATGCAATGCGGCAAATTGTGACACAAAACAAGGTGGAAAAATTCTGGTCGAAAGTTCATAGAATGCGCAAAATCAAAGTAAAACGAACCAATAAGAGCAAAAATGATTTCATTCATTTGATTGTAAATGTTTACAACGTGATTCTTTACTCGCACATATCAAATGTGGAAATATGAAGAAAATTGGTCAACAAATTGTCAAAAGGTTAAAAAAAAAAAAGTAGAAAGAATACAATGCCGTGACGGTTGGGCGGTTGGTGCAAGTCATCCTTTTTTAGGGACCACTAGCAGTCATTGTCGTGCAACTTTGGCTACGCGATGTCACCGAAAGTCCTCGAGTGCTTGAAAGTGTCTTGCGGAATGTTGAGCAACGAGCCTTTTTCGGCATAGGAGTTCACATCGGCCTCAGATGGAATGGTCATCATGCAAACGAAGCTTTCGACTGGAAAATGTACCGCCCTTAAATCATGTGTGTTGAGATATATCGACGGAAAAAAAACCTGAAAGTCGTCAACATGAATCACTGCGAATAAGGCCAGAGTAGATGCGCTCGAATGCCGTAACGTAAGACGCAAGACGATACACGTGATGGTGCGAGCATTTGGCAGATTTTCATCACTATCCTTGATCACTTGGAGTCACGTTCCTCCGCTTTTAGCGCATAAACAGCAGCAAGCGTCCATCTCTCTGGAGGCGCTGAGATATTTGTCAATAACGCTCGCTCAGTGGGTGGCTTTGCCGAGACCCTCCTTGTTTACACAAAAGCACTTCATCGCATCCAGATGTTCCGATGCCGCTTCGCTGATGTATACAAACGTCTCAAAAGTCCTCGTCAAGACAGGCAACAGCTTCTTCACCCTTGACGTGAACTTCTTCGAGGGTGAGTGCGCCGAGCCCGCGATATTGGTCGCGGAACAAATCCCACGTGATTGCCATCCACGAGAGTCATGAACTTCTGCTGCGGCGCCACCAGGTGTTCAAACAGAGCGGGCAACAAAGTGTCTTGATGTCCTAAGTGGATAACAGCGGCCCCCGCTACGCTAACGCTATTTCAACCCCGCACAGCCTCCCCCCTTTTCCAGACGCCACCTCCATTCTTATGTTAACACGGTGAAAGCGGCGCGGGGGCCACCCAGCAGCAAGCTAACTCAAATAATCTGCGCGCGCGCGCGCGCACACACACACACACACACACACACACCCACACACACAAACACACACACACACACACACACACACACACACACACACTCGCACGAAGGCTGAAGCCCAAGTAGACACAGCGGAGGGTGAGCGGGGTCACCAGCGTGCCTTTAAAGCATATTACTTTCAGACAAGACTTTGAAGAATAATAAACCCGGCGCTTAACGGGGGCTCTTTTCTCTCGCCGTGAAGCGGGAGCGGCGGCGAGAAAAATTGGTGAAAAGAAAACATGGCGTCTGTGTGGCCTCCTTTTTTTTGGGGCTATTATCTCCGCCACGTTTGAACAGCGACCGTCCACTATATCGCGTATTACTCGACTGGACTGTCCGGTGCCTTACCATCTACGTTTCATATCGTAAACATTTCTCGTCTTACCATCTCATCATAGGTGAACATCTTTTCAGCTTGATCAAATCGTATCTTTCAATACCACACATCGCTTCAGCCGAGTCCTTCCGCATCTCAACTTGTCGTGTCTAACCAAACCTTAGCATCCCGTATGATAATATATGAGCTAATGCTACCGTGGTGTATTGTTCCTTCTCATACGCGCATCACATCATTAGCCGTCTTCCATACGTTCGTGTGTCTTACCCTACATAGCTTTCCCCCGCCATGTCATTTCTCATCCTATCGCATGACCATCTGTCTATTTATCTCGAATACCTTTTCTCTGGAATGTTTACATGCAGATTGGCTGTTGTGTTTGCTCTCCAAACAGCACATGCGAGGTGTACGCCTCAATTTTTTTATTTGGTATTTTTTTAAACATCTTTAATTCCCTCGGAATGGCTGATTGCAGCGACGGTGAAGAAAAGGGGGTCATATTTTATTCTGGTTTATTTTAACGGGCCTTAGTAATTAACGCAGCATGTCCCGTATCTGGCCGAGGGCCTGGAGTTAAACAAGTTTATTGTGAAATGTTTGCATTCTCAGCGGCGGCGGCAGCGAGGCTGAGGAGCCCACACACGGAATATTATTTCATACCGGAGGGCGGGAAGAAAAAAAGCAGGGCTGGGGAGGACTTTGGAGCGCTTATTGTTTTTGATTACAATGAGAGTCTTTTTAAAATAGATCAATGAGGACGTCTGAAGGTGTTTACACAAGCCCCTGATGTTTCAGATTAAAATGTTTTTTTTTTCTTTTCTTGGTAGGGGGGGAGGAAGATGGCTTGCAATATGGACGAGCTACACGGGCCTCGTTTGAAGGCTAATGCGTGCAGCTGCTACTCTGAAATTGTTGTGTTGTGGGATAGTGTAAATCTCTGCGGTCTTATCCAAATCGTCTCAAGAAGGAATGTCAGCACCAGTGCGAAGGCGATAGTTATGACACAACGAGATGTGAGAAATAATACAGTATAATAAGAAAAAAGAAGACACTTTCAGAATGAGAAAATGTGATATTACATCCACCCACCCATCCATTCATCCATTTCAACCCGGCTTATCCTGAACGGGGATGAGGGGAGTGGGGTGCTGGAGCCTGTCTCGGCTGACTCTGGTTGAAAGGCAGACTACACCCTGAACCGGTCGCCAGTCAGTTGCGGGGCGCACATAGACAAACGACCGCTCACAAACACACTCACAGTCACACCGCCACTGAGTGGGAACCGATCCCAGGCTGCCCGCACACGAGGCAGGCGAGTGTACCGCTACAGCATCGGCGACACCTGATATCATAAAAAGATCAAATCTCTATCTACTGTATGATAGGATAGGGGACAGTACGATAAATAAGATTAGTTAATCAGGTACCACATGACACGGTATAGTGTTTCACACGGTACCATGAGATCATGGCAGGATACAGTAAGTAAGCTCAGGGACGGTAAGACAAGATGCGACACCGCGCGATAAGGGAGACTAAGATGTCAGACAGTAAGATACGGTCCTGGAAGATGAGAGAAGGTACGGTCAGGAAAAGTACAGTACGGCAATAAAAGATAAGATAAAATGTGACACAGCACGATTGGGAAAGGGACTATATAGTAGGGTATGATGAGGGAAATTATACTTCAGCAAGATAAGTTGAGATACAAAAATGATCAATTATGATTGCGGTGTCCCATGTCATGACATGATGGGGCAGGGTTCCGCACGACAAGACAAGATGCAGGACAACAGGGGTTGTTACGAGATGGTAGCGTAGCTCGCTATGTATGGTGTCATGGTCATTATATTATATATCACATTGCACCATGATCGAATATGATACAGTGCAGCAAAATAAGACCAAATCAAATCAAGTCCAGGACGGTACGATACAATAAGGTACGCTATTGCACGGAATGAGGAGCTATACGGTCGCGCGCCAAGTATGGCCCAGTATAATACAACAGCATCTGAAATATCATCTTCCATATTTTACCATGACTGTTATGGCTGGCTACAACATGATGCAAAATGACACTAGAAGCTCAGAAATGAATGAACGAATCCAAGTAAATGAAAGGTATGGTGTGACGTGGCATGGCAAAAGGAGCTGAGGAGAGGATGTACCACACCGTATCAAATGACAACCGGATGACAAGCTACTACTGTAAATGATACCATACAGTAAGTTAAGTTAAATGGTGCCACATTGTACGATAAGATCTGCATGGCTGTCTTATCTCCGTCTTTATTTTATAGCACAGACACACACACGCAAACACACACTCAACAAGTAGCGGCCAAGCTGCATCGATCCACTTGACTCAAAGGCCCAAATCTCAACTACCATTTGAACCTTTTCAATATTTAATCACCACACGCGCACACATTTTACTACAGATGGCACTTACTCATGTGTATGCGTGCGTGTGTGTGTGTGTGCGGGTGTGCGCGTGACGGGACACAAACGACGTGTGGCGGCCATCTTGCGCCCAGACTGAAGCCCGCTTCGACCTTGAACGGCCATATTCATTACATCATTAAGTTACCTCTTCATTAACTTTTCATTGTTTATGAAGAAGAAGAAGCGGAGGAGGAGGAGAAGGAGGCTGGAGGTGGGGGCTTGTCCTCTTCTTTGTAGTGTGCTAGCATCCTAATGTAAGTAAGATATCCTTTATTTGTCCCACACTGGGGAAATGTAATGTGAAGCTCTTTATAACGTATATAAAACAAATCTTAAAAAAGGCTTCCCCATTTTGGACCTAAAGCTAATAATCCGTTGGGGCTTTGGGCGAGGCTAGAGCTAACATGAGTACATGTTAGAGCTACATGAGTAGCCACAATGCTAGGAGGCACCTACCACCTACCACTGCTAACAAACACAACAGTGGTTAGAACGCTGCCACCATGCTAATAGAAGTTGCCACAATGCTCAGGGACAGATCGCAGCAGCTAAAGCAAGACGAACACAGACGCCCACACTGCAAGCAAACAGAAAACAGTCGGACCCAGTATTTTGTGCGAAGAAAGATGCTGCACACCTTCAAAACAGACATAGCAGAGGCCAAAATAAAGCGAACATGCTTGGAGAGGCTATGCTTGCTTTTACACAACAAAGGCGACTATGCATGAATGAATACCGAGCAAGTTTTTACTTGATCGCCTTTTAATTAATTAATTAATTTTTTGCAAGTTATTTTTATGATGTTTGCGCAGTGCTGAGGCTGAGCGGCGAAAGATCACGGAGCAATTAGTGAGCCTGACGCGTAAAGGCGGGGGAACAGAAAAAAAAAGTCTCAAGAGGCGTTAATAAAACAACTTTAAACATGCTGAGCAGGACATTTATGCAAATGTGAAAAAAAGGAGGGGGAAAATGCAATGTGTAATCAAATTGGGGCAAGGCAGATAAAGCATCTTTTTCCTCTGTGGGTGTTCTCTCTTCTTTCGCAAGCGAGAAGGCTGCTAAAAACTCAGGAATTTGCATTTTTTTTCCTGCCATGCCGCTTTTCGATTTGTGAAAACAAACATGCACGCACACCAGTCATAAGTCAGTGGATGTAACAAACCTTCATTACATTTCATTTGCTTGCCAGTTTATTGGTTCGTAAATTCAGGTCACATTTTTTGTCCGTTAGACTTTTTTGTTGAGCCAGTTGGAAATTTTTGAAAAGATTTTAGCCTTGACGGAGGTCTACCTTGCACTGAGTGCCATTTTACTCGAAACACGTGGAGGCTAAAACACAGCTAACATGCTCACACTAGCTACCACACCGCTTGTCCATTCACAACAGAAGCTACCACAGTGCTAATGCAGCAATAGCATAACAAAGCTAACAGATGCTGCCACATGACAAACACAGATGTCTAAAAATAACCTGGACTGCCAGTTGGCTCTTGTGGATGAAGGCAGATGCCAGCCATCTTACGGTGTCGCTGTTTGTGACAACTTGGGTCCAGTATTCGCTGAAAACAATGTTATCAGAGCGTGTTTTCCTCCTGGATCTGTTGGCGTAATGAGAGCGTTGCAAAGAACGAACTGCACTGGCTGCATCGACCATTCAGAATGTATTATCTCAGTATCGTGACTTGTGGCTTACGTGGGTTAGTTTTACATTGAGCAGCAACAGTTAGCTATTATTGATGAGCAAATTGAATCGAGTGGCAGAATTTTTCGTCCTGATGGCCTTTGCTTTCATTTCATTGTTCATAGTCCTGACCAAATGCTGCAGGCGAGTCTGAGTACCACTCAGAGGTATACCTTTTCAGGGAAATTTATAACCTCATCCTAACAGATGAAATGTGCCTTTAGAGCTTCTCCCAGATTTATTGATGCAGCCGTACGGCACGCATTGTGGTATTTTCACTTTGGAGATCGAAAATAACATGAAAACGCCGCAGCGAAATCAGTTGGTGCTGAAGTTAGGCATGCTTGGCGATTGACAACACAAGGCGGCCGCCGGTGATTTCGGTTCTTGCTATGGTGAGTAGGCGACATGTACATGTACTGTGTCTGTGACCACAAATGGACAGAGAATGTCGGTTACATAACGGCTAACATAACAGCAGTATCTTGGACATACTGTACACAAGTGAGAGTACCACACTGCCAACGGAGCCGAAAACACAGCTCCCACAATGCTTGTACATGAAAGGGGGCGGGGCCGGAAACAGCATCATCGATACTGACGTAGAAGGAGATGGGTTCGGAAGTGACACCATCAGTTTGACTGACACCTCCCCATCGCCTTTGACACAAGGGGCGGAACCTGATTTAACATCACCATTCTGACTGACAGCTGTCAATCTGAGATAAGTATAATGACGCAACTGTCATCGCTTGGCCCAGTGCCAAGAAACTGTCAAAAATCAATTTGATGAGAAGGGCCCTTTTTTGATCTCACCTCCAATACGGAGGCTTCCACATTGCTGATGCAGTGAATTTAAAAAGTCTGCACACTCATGTTAAAATGCCAGGTAAAACTCACATGGTACCGGGAACTCCGTTCTGACAGACTGGGCAGGCCAGAAGTACTGACGAAAGCTCATTGACGGACCAACACATTGACGAATGCCCACCTCTGGTGTACCGCACATTAAGTAGCATTGTGCGTGTGGAACACTACACTCACACACACACACACACACACACACACACACACACACACACACACACACACACACACACACACACACACACACACACACACATACACAGCTGCACTGCCATCATGTCGGCAGCAGACAATACGTTTGGCAAAAAAAGGGGGGAGGAGACCGCGTCAACCCCAATACGTCGTCATCCCACTTGTGTGTGTGTGTGAGAAATGTGTGTGTGTGTGTGTGTGTGTGTGCGCGCGCGCAGGGAAGCGAGGGACCTGCTCGCCCCGGGGACGGTGTGTCACATAAGCTCCATCACAAGGCCGCTTTATTGGGCCCGGCATGGGTCAGACCCCGACTGTCATCTTCAAATATGGCTGCCACCTGCTCGCATTGCACACACACACACACACACACACACACACACACGCGCACACACGCACACACAGTTCATCTGGTGTTTTGTGGTTAATTGCAACAAAAAGACAAAGATAGATAGATAGATAGATAGATAGATAGATAGATAGATAGATAGATAGATAGATAGATAGATAGATAGATAGATAGATAGATAGATAGATAGATAGATAGATAGATAGATAGATAGATAGATAGATAGATAGATAGATAGATATAAAGGTTAAGGGCTAAATAGTATCTTGCCATGGTTGTGTTTTTGACCAACAGGTGGCACCGTAGGGCTCCACCTGCAGCTGTGCACCTGTTGGTCATTGTGTCATGAGTGTCTCTTAAAAGGACTCCCGGCACGTTTGTTCTGTCATTGTTTGTCTGTCATGTTTCGGTCACTGTTAATTTTTTAGCTTCAGCCATGTTTTTTGTTTGATACTTTGGATTCTTTTTGTTCTTCGGACTTTGTTTGTTTTGGATTTAGTTTTCTGTGTTTTTATGAATACAATTTGTCAAGCCCAGCCTGCTCCTTCTTCCTGCCTGCTTTTTTGGGGTCCTCCACCTCCACTGTTACGCGACATATCTATTCATTTGTTTATTTATTAAATTATTACTTTAATTTGTGTAATTCATGTAATGTTAAAATAAAACAAATGCAATCAAATTTTATTTGAATTGTAATTTTAATTTCATTTTCATTCAATTTATATTTGTATTCAATTATTTTTACTATGTGATACCATTCTTACATGTATATTTGTAGCACTGTCTTCGTTACTAATTTCTTGTTTTATTATTGTCGATATGATATTTGCTCCATGTACAGCACTTTGTGTAGAGCTAACTTTAATACCATTTCCACTTAATTTACATTTTCTTTCATTTTCCTTGAATTCGAATGATAACTTTGCATGATCTTTTTGCGCGGCATTTTGAAAATGAGGTAAAACGTGTGCGTCGATGCCACTCCGCCTTCACATTCCACATGTCTGCACCAAACACACACACACACACACACACACACACACACACACACACACACACACACACACACACACACACACACACACACACAGAAGTTTTAATATGGCGGAACATGAAAATTTCTGTGCCTTTCTAGTCTGAACCTTTGGGCCAAGTCATCGCCGACATGACGTTCTGAGAGCGCTTCATCTAGTTTCTGTGCAACTCTTTTGCTCATTCACTCATTCCAAGAAAGAGCAACGACATTAAGAGCAAAGTACAACAACAACGACAACAACAACACAAAAAAAGTTTTGTCAGTCAGGTGAAAGGAGCCAGTGAGAACTTGGAGTGGGCTAACTCCATTTGGGTCAGTCCGAAGTGGCGAAATGAAGGGAGAAAAGGCCCGCCTCTCAGATAAATGCTGGTCTCAAAAAAGTTGAGGATCCAATTTTGACATATAGTATAGAGGGGGCAGTCTACTGTTGCGCTCAGCATTTTGTTGGTTCATCAGTGCAACACTGGGCCGTCTCCAATCTAAAAAATGGCCACAACTGTCGTAGTGAGATTCAGGGATTGCTAGAAGACTCAGAAAGGAGGTTTCGTGGTAGTATGGACTTGGACCTCTATTTTTTTTTTGGGGGGGGGGGGGGAATCGGA
>CAAKHF010010143.1:0-12858 GCA_901007745.1 Hippocampus kuda | reverse complement strand
GGGGGTGGTCCTAGTAGTTTACGGTAATTTTTTCCAGTGCTTCAACATTCGCTTTGCAACTGTGCTCATTCCCCTTTTTTCACTGAGCTGAGCTGGCAGCGACACAATCCAGCCGTTGAAAGTGACCTGTGGTAACCAGCAAAGGGCACCACCCATAACTGACGGGTCCTCGAAAAATTGTCTATTCCTGTTTGCAGAACGGAAAAGGTGGCACCCAAGGTGTTTTTTTTGTTTTCTCCAGAAAGCCCCAAATGCCCGGCGGCACGACCGCCTGCGTCACCGTTAGTACACCTGGAAGCATGCCAGGCAGTGCCCGCGACAGCACTCACGGTGGCGCCGCTCGTGCTTCCTCTGGTGATACCCAATGTGGGACCACTGCAGGCACGCTTGGTCACTGCTGCCAACTTAAGAAAGAAAAAAAACAAAAAACTTCTCTCTGGATCAGTAGAGAGTTGCGACGAGCTAAGAATCTACACTAACGTCATCTCAGGCTCCATTCCGGCCCCGGCTCGGTGTGAAAGCGGTACCAACAGAGTTCGACTTGGCTTGTGAGCTGCTGCATGAGGATGGAAAAAAAAAAAACGGTGCTCTAACACACTCAAGGCTTCCCATCAGATACTTCTGCCTATGCTAAAATACTTTTCCTTTGAAACTTACTCATATCGATTTCACACCAAGGCGGCGACTGTGACAGCATGCGACTCCAGTGAGGTTTCTGGCTTACGAAGTGACAAGCTTGTTGGAGTAAAATGGCGGTTAAACATTAGGGGCTGAGGACACGTGGTCACTGGCCGGGAGCAGAGGTGCCCCTTGAATATACTATTTCCAATTTGCAGTATTCTTTTTTTTTTTTTTACTTGGAGCCTCAAGTACCCGATAGCACCTCTGATTGAAAAATGTTCCCCTTTGGCGCTAGACCAGTGCTACCTGGCACCATCTCGATGTGAAAGGGGTACCAGAAGAGTCCTACTTGGCCTGTAAGATGCTGCATAAAAAAATTTAAAATAAAAAAAAAAAAAAAAAGGCGCCATGACGTGCTACCGCCCATCCGTCAAACACCTGCACCCGTTTGCGAAAGCGCCGGCCGAGTCCTGGTTGATACTCTCCTTGACCTCCATGGGCAGCGAGTCAAAGAGGTGGTCTTCCACGACCAGGCAGCCCCGGCGCAGCAGGGGGCACTGACCCAGCTGCGCCGGGAGACGGTCCAGGCAGTTGCTCTTGAGCTCCAGGTGGCTCAGCTGCGCCAGTTGGCCGACCCGATCCGGCAGGGCGGCGACGCAGTTGTGGCCGAGGCACAGCGTCCGCAGTTTGGTGCACTTGAAGAGCTGCTTGGGAACAACCTCCAACTTGTTGCCCGTGATCGCAAAGTACTGGAGGTTCTGCAGGAAGCCCACCTCCGGGGGTATGGCGGCGATAGCGTTGTGGCTCACGTCCAGGTGCCGCAGCTTGAGCAGGGTGAACAGAGAGCAAGGCAGACACTCGAGCTTGTTGTGCGACAGGTAGAGCGATTCGAGGTTTTTGACGTGGCTGATGGACAGCGGGATGGAGATGATCTTGTTGTGCCAGAGCTTGAGGCACGTCAGCCGCTTCAGGTGCTGGAAGCTGATGACCTCCTCGATGGTCCGGATGTGGTTGGATTTGAGGTCCAGCTCCTGAAGGTTGTTGAGGCTGAAGATGGCGTGTGGGATTCGCTCCAGCTCACAGTTGTGCAGCTCCAGCTCGGACAGGTTCATCATCTTCTTCAGGCTGTTGAGCACCAGGAGCTTGGTGCCGTCGTTGTGCACCACTAACTTGACGAGGTGGGGCGACAGATCCGTGATGTTGGTGGGGACCTTGGTGAGGTTGCTCTTAAGGTGCAGGACCTTCAGGTGTCGCAGGTCTCTCAGAGACTCAAGTCCGATCATTTTGTTGTTCTCCGAGTTCAGGTTGCCCACCAGGTACAGCTCCTGCAAGTTCTTCAACAAGTACAGCCAGCTGGGGATCTCCGCCACGTCCGTGAACTTGACGTGAAGGCATCGCAGGTGATCCCTCAGGAAGATGAAGGCCGTCTGCTCCACCTTGGCCGGACAGTGGTAGAAGTGGAGCTCCTGTAGGTTGGTCATCTGGGAGATCTTGGCCGTGATCCTGGCCTCGGGGATGAGCTCCAGCTTGAGGATCTCCAAGTCGGTGAGGTCAAACACAGCGTCGGGCACCCCCGACAGCATGAAGAGGTGCAATTCCAGTTTCTCCTGAACGTTGCGGGTCACGTGCTGCCGGAGCTTCTCGAAGGTCCACTCGTGGTTCAGGCTGATCTCCCGCAGTTTGTTCTCGCTGACTTCCGACAGGAAGACGCCAAAGCGCTTGGAGTAGAGCTGGTCGTACTGGTCTACCATATGCAGCAGAAAGGCAAAGTCGTTCTTCACGTCGGGGATGTCGCTGAAGCTGCTCTCCTCGCGGACTTTCTCGAACGAGTACTCCTTGAGGGGACGGCGGAAGAGCCAGAAGAGCGTGTAGATGCAGATGACGCCGTAGACGCAAATGAGCGCGATGTAGCTCACCAGCAGCTTCTTCAGCATGAACGCCATGTTGTGCGTGCAGTGGAACTTCCTGTATCCGGTCAGGTGTTTGATCTCGGGCTCGCACAAGTGGTGGAAGTCGATGGAGGCCACGAAGGTCATGGTGTAGCACAGGATGACGATGAACTTGACCGTCTTGATGAGCGTCTGCAGGGCGTACAGGCGGTAGATCAGGTCGCTGTCTTCCACGTGGGCGCGGAACTTGCGGACCTTCTCGAAGAGCGCCTTGGCCTGCTCCCCGTCCTTCTTGTCCAGGATCGTCATGGAGGGCGCCTCGCTCACCAGCTTCTCGGCGGAAAAGGTGACACCGGATTTGGTCAGCATGGGTGCCGACTGGTTGGGGCTGCCCTCCTCGCTGCTGGTGGAAAAGTGCTTGTGATGGGAGGAAGCCCCCGCCAGGCGCTGCTTGTTCTCTTCCGAGTCCTCGCACGCCGTCTCGGACAGCGCCTTGGTGGTCCAGGGAGACTCGAAACACTTGCCCAGGATGGAGACAAAGTGCTCGATCTTGGAGCTGGTGCGGGGGTACTTAAACCAGAAGTTGCTGCTCACCATCAGGATGAGCGTGTGGATCAACGCCAGGTAGGGAAAGTATTTCGAGTACCACGGAAGGGCAACGTGGTAGCACATCTGGTTGACAAAGACGTACTGCTGGAAGTCCAGCTTGGTCCGGATCCCGGTGGGGGCCGGCTGCTGCGTCGGCGGTTGCTCCGGGGCCACCATCAAGGGTGCCGCTTGCTCCTCCATGGCGCTCTCCTTACTCCACATCCTGCCGGACACCTCAGTCGGCAGCGGCGGCACCTCGTCTAGGGACGAGTCCAAGTCGGGCAGGCAGACTACCTGGTCCCGCGTCAGCTGCATGGTCCCGGCGAAGATAGCGAGCATGAGCATGACGATGCCCAGGTAGTCCATGAAGACATCCCACCATGGTTTCAAGATGCGGTAAGTCGGCTGGATGTCGTTCAGGGAGGCGACTTCGGTGAGGGTGAACATTCCTACCACACACACACAAAAAAAAATGATGATGATGGTGAATTTGTGGTGTGCACATTTGCATTGGAAAAATAAAAACGGGTCAAGTTCGGTTAATAAGTCAACCAAAAATATTATTTGACACAAAAATGTCTGCCTCGAAACTGTTTTTCTCACTTCTCCCCTGCCATATCTTCCTTCTTTGCGTTCTGCGCGCATGCTTGGATCTTCCTTTTCGTGGCACATGAACCAGGCAGTACAAGTTGTTACATGTTTCGAAAAGGTTGTCCAAACCAGACCGCTGACACATTCCTTCAACTCCAGCACCTCATGCTAATGCTAATGAGCCCGTGCCTGTTGCCTGTAAATAAAGCTATCATACAGACACGTGCTTTTTCCATGAAAGCGCTGTCATCAGGGCGGCAGCAGGGTCTTATAAGATAAGTAAGGTCTCCATTTTGCAAAATGGAGACCTTCCTCATCTTTATAAATGACACTTCAATTGGATTCAGGTCAATAGTTCACATGAAATATCACAACAATTGACAAATGTCTTAAAATTATGATTTAATCGTGAACCCACTCCTTGTGGTCATATTTGGGGGAAATAAAAAAAATAAAAAATTGTGATTTCTTCCTTTACTTCAAACGTATAAAATACAGTACACTTGTAAGGAAAATGGGGGGGACAATTCATTAAAAAAAAATTTTAATCAATTTACTTATCATTGTACACTTGTTGAATGAACAAGTAATTTTGTGTCAAATTTAAAATATTATTGGTCAAAAAAAGAAATGTATTTTTACATACAGAATTTTCCATAAATGGCAGACACGCTTGCTGCACTCGCAAGCGTCTTTTGGCGTTTGTATTTTCAGGGTGCTTTCACAACATTGGGAACTTGCAAACGTACCGTGCCGTTCGGCACATTCATCATTTCACTTTGATTGTAAGGTTTATACGAGAAGGCAAAATCGAAATCATGATTAGATTTCAATGAAATCCCCACTGCTACCAGTTACTCTGGGATTAATCTTAAAAGACGAGCCGCTATTTGAATCCAAAACTGGTGATGTTAACCGATATTCTCATCCGTCACTATTTTGTTTTCATACTCTGTGACTCACGCGGACGTATGAGGCCTGTGTCGGCTTGTCGGCAGAACAGTGCGCTGCTCCACAGAGCGTTAAAGTCCAACAACGGCAGCAGACTGGTGGGTCGAAGGTCCTCTATACTGTATGTGCAGGGCAAGATTAGACCAGACAGTTTTCACCTCCTCATTGTTTTATTCAGTGGTGAAACCAAAATTAATCCACAAAGCCGATATTTGTCTCAACTCCTCCACTCATGTGACCAAACCCAAAACAAACCCCACCCCGACATAGGCAAAGGCATATTTGACCCGTTCCAAATTCGGGATAGACTGATTTTCATCCAGCCTGATATTCCACATTTTGAATATCTGCATCAGCATGTTTTTAATCAAACACCTGGCAGCCGATGTAATTAATTTAAAACTGTGTTAACTTACAATGAACTCTCTAAGAGATCCCGCTGATGCTGGGAACTCTGCACGTTTTGTTTTCGTTCCTTGGCTTCTGAAATCAAACACTTTCTTGTGGTGTCATATTTTTATAATCCGGTCCACACTTAAAGAAAACTGTAAGGACTCAAGGTCTCAGGTTCATTCTTTTTCTTAAAAACGAATCACAGGCCATTCCGTTGTTTCGAATTAATAACAAGGCAACATTTTTGTCCGCTTTTTGAAGCCTTTAAAATGTCAATTTCCTTAATCCTCAACACATTGACAATATTTTTAAAACAGTTTGCTATTTTATTGCAGCTCTTTCCGGTGATATTGTCTTGGAAAAAGAAATCGATGTTGTTGTCATGCACTTACTAATTGTACAATGATCATAATTAAACTGTAATGTAATATCCTCATTTTTAGGGATTCATTTTGCGTTTGCTTTTTAGATTACATTTGGACTTGATTTAGTTTTTCCTTAGTTCTGCTTTTTATTTTGGTTTGTACTTTATTCATTTTAATATGAAAATTAATGGAGGCTAAGCTATTTTTCTTGCAAGCTAGCTACTCAGGGGTGGAAGCGTGTTCAGGAGACAATGAGGAAGGAGTTTCCTCATGTCCGACTCGTCATTGAACGCCGCACGCTTGCTTCCGCATTTGTCGGGTTAACCAAAAAAAAAAAACCACAAGCACAATCTGCGCATTCGCTATTTCGCTCAAATGTATTCAGAACAAACAAAACACACAAAAACAATCAACCATCTGCTTCAAACAGCCTCGAACCGCCAGAAACAGAAAAAGAGTCCTACTTAGTACTAACCTTCGCAGAGGTCTGCTCGACGCGCGGTGTCTTCCTGCTACGCTCGAACCGAAGCTGGTGGCCGGTCAACAGCCGCGTTGAAGCCGTCCATTCTTCCTGGTCGTGGCGGTGCTTCCTGTGGCGTTCGGTGCTCGGGCCGCTTCTAAGCGGCTTTGGGCGGCTGATACTCGCCTCCTCCTCCCGCCCCCCAAACCGACCGGCTGTGCTGTCCCGCCTCGCCGCGCCTTGTCGCGGATGGTCTGGTCCGGTTTGTTCCGCCGCCGGTCACGGGTGGCGGTGGGTGGCTGACAAGGTAGACCGTCGGCTGTGTGGAAGTGAAGGCTGCGGTGGTGTGCGTGTGTGCGCGGATGTTCTTCTGCTGCTTTCCGCCTGTGGACGGCAGGTGGAAGCCGCGTGTCGCGTGACGCCGAAAGCCCGCCACACACGAACACACGAGGGAGTGTCACGCAAGCAAAGGCAGGCGACTGAGGGACTATCCAACAAGTGCCAAACGGAAAATGAAGCCCTCAACAACAACAAAAAGTCTCACGTTTGCCGAAAGACATTTTGATGATTCTCAAAACTTTTGAAAAAACAGTGTGTGGACTGATGAGTCAAAAATGGAACTTTTTGGAAGATGCGCGGCCCATTACGTCTGTGTAAAATTCTCACAGCATTTGATAAAAAGAGCATTATGCCATACGGCACAGTATGTTACACAAGAAAAGTAGCAGTGCCAATTCTCCTTGGGCCTGTTCTTCAGATCATTTTTTTTTGGCAGGTCTTCACATCATTATCGTGTGTGATAAATTAACTACCTTCGGGGGTTGAATTTTCACAGCATTATTAAGTTTCCCGTTTCACCGCAAGTCATCAAACAAGCTGTCATGCTCCGCCGACACGCAGTGACGAAAACACAAAACGTATGCACATTGCACATCTCGTCGACAATACGGTTCAAATTTGGTTGTAACCAGACAAAATCTCCAGGACACATTAACGAGCACAAACATAAAATAAAAATTGTAACATTGGGTATGAAATAATGGCAGATAAAAGTTCCAAAAGTTTTATTTAAACTTGTAAAATAATATTTGTGTCATATACAATGCTTTAATTAAGGCATGACATGATGTAAAATATGTCCCTTTGTTGTCAGTGCAGTATATGAGTTTAAAATGGAAAACGGATCGTGTACAAAAGTAGCGCAGGTCTGATGTGGGCTCGTGAGATCCTACGAAGCAAGTGAGGAAGCAAGCGGCAGGCACCGTGGTGACAGTAAGGCGTCTTTCACTCGGCTTTCATCTGGTCCCTGATGTCCGATGGCAGAGTCTCGAAGAGGGTGTCCTCTACCACCAGGCCACTGCGCTTGAGTGCCCGACAGCAGCCCAGCTCCTGCGGCAGGAGCTCAAAATGGTTCCCCATGAGTTCGAGGTGGGTCAGCTGGGCGAGGTAGGAGATCTTTGGCGAGAGGACAGACAGCGAGTTCTTGCCCAGTTTCAGCGTCTTGAGCTTCTTGCAGAAAAAGAGCTCATCTGGCAGGTTCTCGATTTTGTTGCAACCCACCGAAAAGTACTGCAGGCTCTGCAGGACGCCGATCTCCGGCGGGATGAAGCGGATGTCGTTGTGGCACAGGTCCAGGTAGCGTAGCTTGTTGCACAGGAACAGGTGCGAAGGCAAGACCTCGATCTTGTTGTGGCTGAAGTAGAGTCGCTCCAGACTGCCCAGCTTCTTGATGTGCTCGGGGATGTACATGATGCCGTTGTACCAGAGCTTCAGGCAGGTGAGCTTGCGCAGATGCTGGAAGCTGACAATCTCCTCGATGGAACGCAGGTTGTTTTCCTTCAGATCCAGCTCTTGCAGGCCGGTCAGGCTGAATATGGCGTGCGGGATGCGCTCCAGGTCACAACGTACCATCTCCAGCTCCGTCAAGTTGGTCATCTTCTTCAGGTTGCCCAGCATGACGAGCTTGGTGCCGTCGTTGTGCAGGTAGAGCCGCTGCAGGTGGCTGGACACATCCACGATGGACTGGGGTATCTTGGTCAGATTGCTCTTCAGCGAGAGCGTCTTCAGACACTTCATATCCCGCAGTGACTCGAGGACGATGTTTTTGGAGGCATCTGGGCACAGGGACCCGGTGAGATGGAGCTCCTCCAGGTTTCGGAGGCCGTACAACCAGCCGGGGAACTCCCTGCCATCGTCGAACTTGACGCGGAGCACCTTGAGGTTCTCTTTGAGGAAGGATGTGGCGGTGGTGTGCAGCTTGATGGAACACTGATACAAGGAGAGCTCTTGAAGGTTCTCCAGTTGCGAGACGGAGGCGGGGATGCTCGCGTTGTTGATGATCTCCAGCTTGAGCGACTGCAGCTCGCTGAGCTCGAAGACCGTGTCGGGCAGGCCGGGCAGCATGAAGAGCTGCAGCTCCAGGCGGTTGTTGGCGTTGACCTGAAGTCTCTGCCGCAGCTTCTCTGCCGTCCACTCGTGATTCAGGTTGAGCTGCTTCAGCTTGTTCTCGCTGACCTCGGACAGGAAGACGGCGAACCTCTTGGAGTACAGCGGGTCGTACTGATCGATCATGTGCAGCATGAAGGCAAAGTCGTTCTTCACGTCCGGGATGTCGCTGATACCCGTTTCTTGGCGCACATACTCGAAGGAGTACTCCTTCAGGGAGCGGTAGAACAGCCAGTAGGATGTGTACAGGCTGGTCAGTCCGTAGACCGCCACCAGGCACAGGTAGCAGTAGGAGAGTTTGGAGAAGAGGTGCGCCATGGTGTGGTTGCACTCGAACTCCTTGTAGCCGGTCATGTCTTGGATCTCCACCTCGCAGGGCACCCTGTTGCGCACCTGGTCCACCAGGGAACTGTTGTAGATGACAATCACCAGGAACTTGAACACCTTGAAAACCGTCTGCCGCACATACATGATGTAGAGGATGTCGCCCTCCTCCACATGCAAGCGGAACTTCTTCACCTTCTCGAAAAGCGCCTTGGCTTGCTCGCCCTCCTTTTTATCCAGAACGCTTGCCGATGGCTTGTCCGCCACAATTTTTTCCGGGATGGAACGAAGGGATTGAGTCTTCTCCAAACCCACGCCTGCGGGGGATGCCGCGCCGCCGCTCTTTTTGTGGTCCGTCTCCTCTGGGTTTTCTCCAGAAACCTCGGACAGAGCCCGGGTGGTCCAAGGGGAGTCGAAGCACTTGCCCAACATGGAGATAAAGTGCTCAATTTTGGAGCTGGACCCAGGGAACTTGAACCAGAAGTTGCTGCACACCATGAAGACGAGCGTGTGGATCAGAACCAAGTAAGGGAAGTACTTGGCGTACCAGTGAAGGGCCTTCTCATAGCACATCTGGTTGATGAAGCTGTACTGCTGGAGGTCCAGGTCCGTCTTAAGACCACTCATTTCTTTTGGCCCGGATGAGATGTTGTGATGGACATGTAAAAGCTTTACGGCCACTTCGCTGGTGTTGTCGGGGGGCGTCGATGTTCTGTGCGGGAGACAGATGATCTTGTCTTGCATTACCTACGAAAGAACGTAAACAGCCAGTGTCACCGGCGTCGAAGTCAAGCAAATGCTTCTGTCGGCCCTCCAGATTCCCATTCTTTGCCAGTCAGTACCCTCGGTGAATTGTACATGAAATGCTGTTTGTTTGTTTTTTACAACAGCCACATACCCGGCATCCCGTCCTGCTAATAGAAACGTGTGTCGCAGGCGTTGACGCAAATCTTAGTTGACAGAAATGTTGAAATTTTATATTTATTCAACACATTTTTACAGCATTGGTCAAGGTTAAGAATTGTGTCATGTTTGCCCTCCTACTAAAACCATATTAAAACGTAAAAATATATTTCCCTCCTCCATCTTTTTCCATTTTCAAACATTTTTGAAAAAGCTCCAGTGAGCCACTAGGGCGGCGCTAAAGAGCCACATGCGGCTCCGGAGCCACAGGTTGCCGACCCCCGAGTTAAGGTAAGGTCCTCAGTGACTGTTGAACACATCCGACTACAACTTCTTTTTTTTTTTTTTTGGTCTGGGATGATCTGCAAATTTACTGCTTTGGAGAAAGTAACAAAAGCCTCTTTCACACTTTTTTTTTTTTTGCTGTTCTGCAAGAAATGTACTGAAGGCGACCCATGAATTTCTTAGCTTCAGCGCTAATATCAAAATCAGCTGTCAAACCTGGGTCAACCCACATTTTTTTTCTGCTTTGAAGATGGTATCAAAAACCTGTCACACGGACCTTTTTTTTTTTTCTTTTTTTTTTTTTTGTCTGGATCATTGTACAATTTGAAAGATACCAACCTTGATACGAAGATTAAAGGTGATCCACAAATTTTATGGCTTTGGAAGTATATCAAAGCTCGCTTTCACACTCCCTGTCAAAGCCCAATTTTTTTTTTCCTTTGCCACTGTTTTTGTGTAAAAGTTATACCGCCAGAAAACCGGCGGTCACAGCTGACCTGCCTTCAGTGGTTCTATCAAAAGGCCCTTTTGCCCTGCCTATCAAAGCCTGATTTTTTTTTTCCCTCGGGTCTTTATGTCTCTCTCGCGCTCTCTCTTTGTGAAAGGTACAGAACGCAGGTAAAAATTTGACTCGTGAATTTCCTGGCTTTGGTGATCGTGTCAACGGCTCCTTTCACGCTGCCTGAATTTCTTCCACACTGTCCTTTGAAGCCAGATTTTTTTTTTCCCATTTTAAACCAATGTCCCTTTTCTGTGTGAAAAAGGAACAACACGGAAAGGCCGAGTCGCTTTCACACTACATCTTTCTCTGTGTGTAAAAAGCGGCGTTCTGTTATGTTGATCGGCGCCAAGTTTCTGTTAAGAATAACACGAAAAGGCGCACAGCAAAAAAAGGTCAAGCATCTGCAGTTTGCAACTTCATGTTTACTGGAAGGGACTGGTTGGGTGGGGGGAGGGAGGGGGGGGATTTTCCGCTGCTGAATGCCTCCTTTGCTGCCGCATTCAGGGTGTAAAAAAAATAAATAAAATTAGGTGGCGGCAAATTAGCGCATCTGGGCGTTGGCCAACTCGAGAACGACGGACAAAGGAGGCTGACCTGAAGCGTGCACCCGAACACGCCGATCATGAGCATGATGACGGACAGGTAGTCGGTGAACACATCCCACCACGGCTTCAGGACCCGGAAAGCGGGCTGCTGCTCCGAGAACTGGCGGAATTCCATCACGGGAATCATGATGGCTGCAATGACAGAGGACGGCAGTGAGGTCTTATTACTGATGGAATGCTTGGCACAGGAAGTTTTTATTTATTCGTAAATTGCCAACTGGGCAAGGATGCGAAACTCCGCTCAACAACAAACCGACGTGTCATGATTTAAAAATCGACTTAGCAACATGAAATTTGGTAGGCGTGTCTGTCTTGAGTAGAACCACCAAAAAGTTTCAGAGAATCATGCATGAAAACACAAAGCAGTTCAGCCATTTTAGTTTGAATTGGTCATTTCTCGGGGTTCTTCAAATTTCAACTTGTCAATGTTAAAAATTGAGATGTCGAGCCAGTTTAACATGAGATGAAATATGCTAAGCGTGGCTCACCTGAGAAGACCCACAAAAAAGTCGCAAGAAGCCATGCATTCAAGGACAAGGGAGGGCAGATGTTTTCTTTATTTTAATTTTAGAAACAGCTCTCAGTAGTGATGCAGTGCGGTTGCATACATGACTGCAAATTACCAAGACAACTTGAACTCATTCAAAACTGTTATGATACTAAATTTAGCTTGCAGCCAGAAGAGTTAAGAGGCCAAAAAGGTCCAGTTTGTCTATAGGAAAATTGCCATTCCCACCCGATGAGTCAGCCGGCCAGCCACACATCCTCCACCTTATCCCTTTCCTGAGAGGAAATGTGTCCCCGATCCCAAATGATCTCCAAAAACAGTCATGTTTGGAACACACCCAGACTTCTGACGACAAAGAACACGTTCGTCGCGTGTGTGTGAGTGTGTGTGTGTCCTTGGAGGAGGTATCTAAAAAAAAAAAACTACACAGTCTAACCGCAGTGCAGAATGAAAATATTCATGCATACTCGTGGCATGGAAACGACTGAGTTGAATGAGCACCAAAACGGTGAATAAAATTTAAAAAAAAAAAAAGTAAGGTTACCTGAGTGATTTCTCTTCCTTTCGAGGGTGTTTTCTTCTTCTTCTTCTTTCAAACGGCAACCAGGTCGGTTCTCCTTGTCATCGTCGTGATGCGGCGGTTCTTGCTGTGCTGCCTCCAGTGGGGCCGGAATGCCTTTCTTGGCCGCCTTCGATTCAGCCGCGCAGTGCCGAGCAGGGCGCGCGCCGGTCGGGCGTGTGGATGCGAGCCGCGAACGGAGGCGGGCTCGACGTGGATCGGGGCGTGGACTGCCGCGCGAGAAACACGAGACGAGACCGGCCGAGCAGAGCCAGGTGGAGACTCGAACGTGACAACTTGTCTTCTTTCCAACCGAGTTCAATGGTCATTAGTTATCTGCCTAACATTTGATGCGTCGACATGATTCGTTTGTATTCGTTGTTTCTTATCGATCTAACATATTAAACTATGACTCATTTACTCGAGTTTTCACAAATGAATTTGCATCTGAATGCACCCACCCATTCATTTATTTTTTAAAATTCTGCATATCCTCAACAGCACAACTGTCAAAGATAAGGTCCGGGGGCCAGATCCGGCCCGCCAGATCATTTTATGTGGCCCACGAAAGCAAATCACGTGTGTCAACTTGCTAAAGTCTGTATCGAAATGTCAAATTGTCATGTGTAATAAATAACGTTGAGATGTTGCAATAATTTTCTTACCCTGTTTACACTCACTTGAACAATAATCGAACAAACTATTATAATTGACTTGACTGATTTCAAAACTAGTAAGCTATTCATAACTTTGCTGCTGTGAAATGGGAATTTCTTCATTGCGAGACTAATAAAGGTTTTCTTATCTTATCTTATCTTATCTTATCTTATCTTATCTTATCTTATTTGTTGTGTACAAGTAATCATTTT
>CAAKHF010010141.1:0-17612 GCA_901007745.1 Hippocampus kuda | reverse complement strand
TTGTTATAATCATTTGTTTCAGATGTACTGTAATTATTTTCTGTATAAAAATTAATTTGGTGTTCAAAAAGTCTTTTTTCAAACTTGAGTCTTGAAAAAGAGGGGGTCGTCTTTAAATCCGGGCCGTCTTATATTCGAGCCAATACGGTACATCATAACTTCTCCTCAGCTGCCGGTTAGCCTGGCCGATCTTCAACCCACTTTTCTCGAGATTGTCGCTACGTTTCTCCATTTTCTGTTATCGCTTCTATTATTTTCTTCTCTTTTCCTTCTTACCGCTATTTTTATTTTTATTCTTCGTGGCAGGGGTTCACTTTGGCCTGGGGAGTCAAGTTCAGCATTCACTTCAATGATATCTGGCGCCATCTAGGTTCGTGAATGGGTATAATGTCTAGACCCCGAATATAAGACGGCCCCCACTTTTTCAGTCTTATTTCAATGCAAAAAAACACCGTCTTATATTCGGGCCAATACGGTAATCATCTAAGAAAGTTCTGACACGCAAGTTGTTAGTCAGGTCTCTGTGTTTGCGACTCACCTTGTTCCCTGTGAAGGTGTCCCACACCAGAAGTTTGCCATCCTGCGACGCACTCACCATTTGCCTGTCGGGCACACAAAAGTGCACTTCCTGGATAAGTCAAGGTCGCACTCGCTGGCCGTGTGGACTTTTCCCGGGGCGCCCGTCAGCGTCACTCACCTGGAGTCAGCTGACCAGTGCATGGCGTAGATTTTGGCCAGGTGACCTTTGAGCGTCTTCCTCTGCTTGAGCTGAACGCGACCCACCGAGGCCACGCTGCCCGCCGCCGATGTCATGGTGGTGTCGTTGACAGCCTTGCGCGCCGCCTGGTACGCAAGCGTTTTGCCAGTTCGTCGCAGCTGTCAGTTTTGTTTCTTTTTTGGGGGCGGGGGGGATTTCGGCACTCACTCACCTCAATCTTGGCCCGGAGCCCGTCGCACTCCTTTTTCAACGCATCCATCTCAGCTTTCTCGGCTGCCATGGCGACAGGAAACTGTAATGAAACTGCAAACAAAGACCGAAATTAAAAAGTCAACGCCAAATTAAAGATTGGATCTTTCTTTTTTTTTTTCTTTCTTTTTTAATGTGAATACAAGATACTTTAGGTGAGATTGCATTGGGACGGTCACTTGAATTGAGAACAGAAATAGGATCAAGTCAGAAATGACCCAAGGCAGAAGGAAATTAAGGCTCGGTCCACACTGCAGGGAATGAAGCCTAGTTCAGATTTTTTTTTTTTTTTCTAAATCCAAGTCAAATGTCAAGTCAACACTGTTACTCAAGACAATGTAGATCCAGGGACGATTATTCTCAGTGGTCGCCCTCCCACCCGCAAGGAGCGCATATCGGGCTTTTGATGGCATATACTGTATTGGCCCGACGGCCCTGATTATAAGACGACCCCCTCTTTTTTCAAGACTCAAGTTTGAAAAAAGGCTTTTTGAACATCAAATTAATTTTTATACAGAAAATAATTACAGTACATCTGAAACAATTGATTATAACAATATATTTAAGAGAAAAAGCATCTTGAAGTTTACACCATAATTTCTCCTCAGCTGCCGGTTAACCTGGCCGATCTTCGACCCACTTTTCTCCAGATTGTCGCTACGTTTCTCCATTTTCTGTTATCTCTTCTCTTATTTTCTTCTCTTTTCTTTCTTGCTGCTATTTTTTATTTTTCTTCTTTGTGCTACCGCTATTTTTATCTTTATTCTTCGTGACAGGTGTTCACTTTGGCCTGGGGAGTCAAGTTCAGCATTCGCTTCAATGGTATCTGGCGCCATCTAGCGTCGTGAATGGGTATAACGTCTAGACTCCGAATATAAGACGACCCCCACTTTTTCAGTCTTATTTCAATGCAAAAAATACCGTCTTATATTTGGGCCAATTCGGTAGGTCGGACTTGTATGGATGACCGTTCATACTGCAGACTTTGTATCCACATGTGAAAAAGGAGGCCAAGGTTGGATTTCAAAATAAATCTGTTAACGCTGCATGGGAGTGAAAAAAAAAGATACATGTGCAAGACTCAAGTAAGTTTCAGGTTTCCAAAAAGTTCCAAGTCATGTTGTCTAGCGCAAGTCAATTCCTACGAAAAGTCAACTCAGTCCAAGTCTCGAATGAGTTCCGCATCATTTTGTCTTGGGCAAAGTCAGGCCAAGTGACCTTAATGCAGTCTTACCTGCAGTCGGCAGTATCGGGTCTTCATCTTGAGAGAAGACCATTCGGGTCAATTGATAATCATGTCCCAAATCGAGTCAAGTCCCGAGTCATGTCACACGTCATCCAAAGAGCAGCGAAGTCCCAATGACTCAAGTCCCCATCGCTAAAGTGAGATGCGGATTTTTGCGGATTTTTGCGGATCTGAATCAGTCAGAATGCTAACCTTCTTTTGGGCCCAGTCCAGTACAAGACAGTCCAAAGATCACTTCAGCCGTGGCCTAGATGCTCTGACCCAGAACACCTTTGAATGCGAAAGATTAGACACGGACGCGATGGGACGTAATCCCACCTAATGCTGTTAATGGTCTGACGACAAGCAAGCGCCTGCGAAGGACGCTGACCAGGAAGCTTGGTGTCATGACATTGCAACAGATGACAGCCATGTCTGTCTCCGATCTCAAAAGAATCTGTTTTCAAGTTTTGCCAGCAACAAATAGTGACAATCAGAACTGTTTTGTGCTCTTGAGGGCCGAGAAACACAAAAGCCAACCTTTTTACAAAAAAGTTTGAGCCAGTTTTACTTTATTTCCATCGGGCAACAGGAGCCGGACCTTAAACTCATTCAGTACCAGCCAATTCTAGACCAAGTCTGAAAAAAACGTTTAAAAACGTCTTTGGGAGTGAATGAGTTCAACTCATTTTACGTGCGCGGCGAGTTTATTAGCTTGTTGCTAATGCTAATCAGCATCCTATCATAGAGCGTGAATTCCGCAGGGCTTGGGGGCGAAGGGCGACCAAAACCAGCTGCCATGTGGAAGATACGAGCGGGGCAGCGCGCCGAAAAGGATGAGGGTGCCTGGGCGAAATCCCTCAGGAGATCTTTTACGGGAAGCTTGAGAGCTCAAATCTCCCGTCATCCGATTACCGGCTGCTCTTTACCTCTGGGTGGGATCAGGAGGCAAGACAACTGAGGAAATGTCGTCTACGAGACGATGCCTAAAAATTGAAAATGGGGGGGAAAAGACTTTTTCTGTACTGGAATGAAAGACAGAGAGAACCCCACCTAGGAGATAGTTGACTCTCCGTGCAAAACATTGCAGACTCTAAAGCAGGGGGGGGGGTCAAACTCATTTTTGTCACGGGCCACTTTGGAGTTAACGCCTTCCCTCGGTGGGTTTATGAAAGTGAAACCACAAAAATGTTTCATCGTGTCATTGGATTATGATTTAGACGTAACAAATTAATGGACTACTAGCGCGGGCGTGGAGTTCGAGCACCTATGTTTTTCTTTCCCGACAAATTTGCACGCAAGCTAACACGCCAGCTGATAAATTTGAAAAACCCTGCAAGCATCAAAAGGCCCAAACTGTGCATAACTTCTCACTGGCAGCAAGTCCCAAATCCCAAACGGACGGACGCTCACCTGTCTTTCACACGTCCGTTCCTTTGGTGGGCACGTCACAATCCCAAGGTGCTGCTGCTGCTGCTGCTCTCTGAGGCGCTCCCCCCGTTGACTGGTCGCCGGTGCGCAAGTCCTCCTCCGCTCTCCTGGCGCCGATGAGGATTGCGGCGGATGAAGGAGATCAGAGATGAAGGGATAAAGCTCAAAGATGGAAATAGAGAGAAGGGGAGCCAGCCAGAGCGAGTGAGCAAGCGAGCGAGCGTGGCGAGAAGGCTAAACCGATTGGGGAGAAAATCAGGTTATCGGGTCGCCCAATGAGAGCAGCTGAGGAAGTGGACAAATGGGAGAGGATGGGTCGCCGGGGAAAGTGTAAGACAAGCCATGGAGGGAAAAAAAAAAAACACGAGGGGACCAGAATGCAAAAAAAAAAAAAAGGGAGAGCTGGAGCCGATACCACCTGACTTTGGGTGAGAGGCAAGGGACGCCCATGATGGGTCACCAACCAATGTCAGAGTCCATACAGACCAACAATTGACTGGTCATTAATCAATTGTCAGGAAGCAAACAAACTGCCTGGTCGTCTGTCAATGTCACGGCACATGGAGACAATGGACAGTCAATCTCAGGGTGGAGACAGTCAAATATTGACTGGTCGCCACATCATGTCAGGGCATGTTTTGATAATAATTGACAAACAAGATTTGACATTGCCATCGATGAAGGGTTTGGTCTGGAGTGACGCTAATGTGCATCCTTTTGGGATCAGCGCAATGGTTGCATCATCTCCTCTGTCATTGGCCGGCGACCAGTCCAGAGCATCCCCTTCCACAGTCAGACAAAACAGGATGAAAAATATTTGCCGGTGGTTTTTCAGAGGGTCCTAAATCTCTGCCAGCGAATGTGTGGGTTTGTTCGCGCTAACGAGCTGAGCCCGCTTAATCACCATCTAATGGGATATCCGGGGACGGCCAATCTCATTAGGGGCTTACGTTGTGGGGGGGGGCATGCGTCAAGACCAAGTGGATCAGTACTTGCGGGGACCGGGGAACCCGAGAAAGGCATCTGGGAGTGTAACGAGGACAGGAAGACCCAAGTTGCTCAGCAAGGACGACGAGTGTTCCAAAAAAAGTTTTGACAATGGAAGAAGAAGCATTTTCTATCTTGGAGGAACTTGCTCGACCTTACAAGTCACTTCACTAAATGACTTGGAAATCCCGAAACAAGCGCTGCATCAACACGTCCAGATCATGATTGACATTCAGGGAGGATGAATGACACCTAATTGATTCAGCGAACGCTCGGTTGTTTGTTACAATGTACACTGACATTAGGTGACTACCAGTTCATTGTGGCAGTCGCTGCTTTTGGAATCCTTCACTCCCCCTGCTGACTGGCAAAAAAAAAAAAAAAAGCAATTTGGGGCAGGGAACTATTCCGGTCCACGAGGTGCAAATCATCATTGTGGACCGAGTTTGGATGACATCACAAGGTGAACGGCGGTGGTGTTTAGATGAACTATGGCAGGATGCAAGATCACGTGACTTCCAGCTGCGTCACTGTGCCACCAATAGGAAGGCAAAGCCATTCTCCTCTAACCGTGTTTTTTTTTTAAAAACATGGTTCTTGGGTTGGTTGTGTTTTTTTTCCTTTGGTTACTAATTTGGTAGACAACAGTTTTGGCTCATCTTCTTGACTCAGTGCTGGTTTTTGTTTCTTTAGGGGTGTCAAACTCATTTTTGTCGCGGGCCACTTTGGGAGTTGCGTCTTCCCTTCGGAGGGCCATTACGACAGTGAAACCGAATAAATGTTTAATCTTCACATCATATTATTTACTTGTACACAACAAATCTAATTGATGGATAACTAGTTTTGAAATCAGTGTTTGTTCAATTCTTGTCCAAGTGAGTGTAAACAGAGTAAAAAAAATTGTTTGCAAAATCCCAATGTTATTTATCACACATGACAATTTAACATTTCGGTGCAGATTTGAGCAAGAGTCATGGAAGTTGACACACACGATTTGCTTTCACGGGCCACTTAAAAAGACAAGGCGGGCCGAATCTGGCCCCCGAGCCTTGAGTTTGACACCTGTGCTTAAGGCAGTTTTTGATTTGCTTCTCAGTTAGTCCCCCCCCCCCCAAGAGTCTTTGACTTGGTTATCAAGTCGCCTTGTGACTTTATCCTTGAAACGGTTCTTGACTTGGTAGTGAATCATTTTTGACATGATTCTAGATTTGGAACTGGCCTCGGTTTTTAAGACATTCTTGACTTTATATCGGTTTTTGACAGAGTTGTTGTTTTGGTTGTTAACTTGGTTTATTTACATCTTTCCAGATTTGTACGTTTATTTGCTTTTTGACACTCTGATCTGGACTTGGTTCTGTTCTGTTTATTTGGTTTGTGGTTCTTGACATTGTTTTTGACACCTCCTAGGTATTTGTGAGGGGTTTCTTTTTAATTTTATTTTTTTAATTTTATGGTTTAAAAAGCTTTGCATTTGTGACGTTGTAGTGGACAAAAAAATATTGTGACATGTGCAGAAGACACATTGGCAGTGTCAAAAACAAGAGCGACACCATTTTTATTTCTCACGTTTATTGAGGGGTATTGAAGACAGGTAATAAGTCGAGCAGATGGTCTTCTCCGCCGTCCAAAGTCAATTGTTCTTCTGGATGTCAAGTTAACAGCAGGTGGGGCGGTTATGTGGGGCGTTCCCTGGGGCGGGTGACGTACTGCCACCACAGAGGCGGCAGGTCGTCCTCTTTGCGGGCTGGGGGGAGGGCTTCCGACTTGGGCCCGTCGGCCGGAGTCTCGGCCTGCAGCTGAGCTACCTGCAAAGTCACAGTGGGGGCGGGAAGGTTTTTTTTTTCCCGTGCTTATTTGCTCTGGACCGAGTTCGCTTTGCTTGGGCCATGAGGGACAATGAATCGCCTCCAAAAAAATGATAATGGACCGACTCGGAAGCAGCAAGCTGTGCAGTGTTGCTGCGTTCTATTCATCGGCGTCACAAAAATGAGGATGTATGCACTGTATTGATAGCACAGGTTTTGGCATTTGGCAAAAATAACTTCACCTCATGACAATGATTGGAGCAAGCAATGACTTATTTTCAACGGCCACGCGTGCGCTCTGCCTTCTGTGGGAGCGAACGTCGCCACTGGCAGAAGGCTAGCATTAGCATCTGGTTTCTTTGCGCTCAGCAGTTGGAAACCAATCTGACTGGGCCTTTTATTCTGGGAATGACGCATTGTGGTTCGTCGTGCCTGTCTTCATTTGGGGATGTCAAACTTTCCTGACGTGCTGACAATTTTCATTGGCTCTCAGCTACAGGGCACCTGCTTTTTTAGAGGTTCCTTTTATTGACAGGTGAGAATTCCCTCATATGTAATGCTCAGCCTGCATTTAGTTGCAGCTTTTTTCAATTGATTTACTTGCAATTGGTTGCCTTTTATGGAAAGAGTATTTGCGGTTGGCCAGCGTACCGTCTCATCAAGGCAGTGACACGAAAGCGCAAGACGGGGGCTCACCTCTTTATCCCAGCTGAGCGCCCTCAACTTCTTCCATTGCTCCCTCTTGGCGAAGTAATCCGGGTAGGCGGCCTTCTCCGACGGGTGCCAGTGCTCCAGGACCCACTCGGGCAGCTGCCGCCACAAAATGAGACATTCAAACACATTTCACCATTTGCTGTCCACAACCACATCAAATAATTTCCAAATGCTGATCAAATAGACTGAGACCATATTGGCAATATGGATGTTGTTCCAATACGATCCACCGGAGGGCAGTAACGAACATCGTTCACCAAAAAAAAAAAAAAAAAAAAAAAAAAGACTTAGCTACGAAAATGTCCGAATGATGATTTTGAGCATTACAAGTTGGCTAAAGGAAATATTTCAGGGATTTGCTTAGGAGAGTGCAAAACATGAGGTACATCCTCAATATACAGTATGATGTATATTCCATGAGTTAATGGGTAGCCACTTAGCAGAAGGTAGAGGAATTGCCCACCGAGAAAACAAAACTGTCAGCCAATCATCAGAAAGAAAGAAAATCACAATTATCTGTCATTGTGTTTGTTGAAATCGGATCTGTCAAAAGTACTTGCAGTATCGGTACTCGGTATCTGTGAGAACTCCCCAAAAAGTTTGAAAATATCCTGACTTTTTAGCCAATATTTTGTCCTCATTAAAAACGTGTCATTTAGGGGAGTGGGGGAAGTTTCTTTGGGGCAATAGAGTGAACAAGCGTGTTAAAAAGGGCGCAGTGACCTTGTAGCACTCGTAGCGCTCGTAGGAGGTCCCGCCGGGCGAGTCGGGGAAGATGTAGGGCTGCGGATGCTGCCTGTCCCAGAACTCCTCCTCGCCGGCCTTCAGCATTCTGGTAGCCTTCACCATGTCCTTCTCGCTTTTGTTGGCATCGAAGCGGGCGCGCAGCAGGCACGCGTAGAAGCGGTACTTATCCCTGAAGTCGCACACACATAGACAACAACCATTTTGCTTTTTCGGGCTTCCGATAACATCAATCCTAATTTTCGCTAGCCCAGCTATGGCATTTCATACTACATGTACAAAATAAGGCTTTTTCCCCCTTTTTAATAAAATGGCATAGTTTGGATGAACACAACATTGAAGAAAGTTGCAATTTTTCTGGAAAACAACATAATAACACTGCAATAAAGATTTTTAAAGGCTTTTTTAAAGTCATTCAATACCAATTCTAGACCCCTTTTTTTTTTACCCTAAATCTTGGAAAAAATGAAAAAAAAAAGTATCTGGGGTTGAATGTGTGGAGTGTGAAAAGACATAAATATGTCTTTGGGAGTGAATGAGTTAAACATCATACATGATTTTTTTTTTGTATGTTCTCAGTTTTTGCTCAGACGCTCAATTTTTTGCCATATATAACTTTTGTCATTGCGCACACGACTTCTCATGAGAGTTCATTTTTCACTCACATCAGGATTTACGTTAAAGCATCACAACTTTTTCCTGGATTTTTTTTTTTTTTTTTGGCAGACATTTTTTTTCAACACCCCCGTCACAAATTTTGTTATTTAGGTATTAAGAACTAGATTGTCTTTTTTTTTTTTTTTTTTACATTAAATACATTTCCAGTAAAGGTTAAAAACTTTAAGTGGCCTTGTGGCCAATGAGTAAAAAAATTGTTGCTAGAAATTAAACGAAAACAGACTGAGTGAATTACTGACTATTCACAGTTCCTTACAGTTCACGTTATCTTTGATTTCAAATGGAATTTTCTCAACTTAAGATACAAATTCCGTTCAACTTTATTCGTTGTTCATATTTTTAAACTAGCATCGTCCGCCAAGAGCGTTTCAGTGGCCCTAAGGGCCAAAACTGGCACATTAATCAACAACAAACGCGTTCAAGTGAAATTGACCTCTTTAGAGGGGGCGCTCTCAATCCTGGCTAGCCGTTAGCTCAGCTGTTAGCTTAGCGGTTAGCTTGGCCCCGTGTCGTCGTGAAAATGTTTCTCAGTGTGTGTGCCTCACCGAAAGATGCACCACGACTCGAGATGGCGCAGCGACTTCTTGTAGAGTCGCAGCACTTTCTGCTGGTGGCTGAGGTAGGCCGCGGCCATCCTCCTGCTGACTTGCTAGCTTGCCGTTCGCTTTGCCTTCCTTTAATGTCACCTTCCAGTCGAGCGCCGCGCAATGCACACTCGGATCGGTGAGACGTCACACGTTTTCACCGTAATCCTGGAAACAAACACGCACGTCTTGAGCGCCTTATTCTAATTCGGTTTGTTTTGCCAGTTCTCTAATAACGTTTTATTGTCACTTTTCCATTTGAAACTTAGTTTTTGTGTGTGTGGGTGGTTTATTTTTTGTTTAAACTCACGGCATTCACATCCAATCACAATGACTGTTATGTAATAAACCGTCGAGAATAGATACAATTTTGGAGGAAAAAAAAGTGTAAAGTTAGAAAGGAAGTCAAAGTTGAAGTAAAAGCACACGTATGGAAAAAGGCCATTTTCAGATTGGGCTATGTTTTTATTTATTTTTTATTATTATTATTATTATTATTTTCTATAACCCTGACAAGACAAGGCTGTTTCAGTTTTTCCCTAATTCTAGGTTTGTTTGTTTTTTTTAAATATCATTCATGTCACATTAATAACGTTGTTGTGTATTTACAGGAAGTAGAAGTATAGATACTGGGGAAAGAAATAAACATTAGTAAATGGGGCTTTCAATTCTATAGGACTTTTCCACCTAAAAGATACTCAAAGCGCCTTAACACTGTGTCCTAATTTATTTACTGACGATGCAGAAATCGGAGCAACTTGGCGGTTCAGTACAGTATCTTGCTCAAATACACTTCAACATGGTCACAAGGGCTGGGGGGATCGAGTTGGGGGACACTCACTCTACCACCTGAGCCATGAGGCCTGAAAGAAAAGAAAATGAAAAAGAAAGTACATCCTCTGATATGTGCTCAAACACAGAAATACATACTTTTACTTGTACTGTACAATACTTGAGATAATTGTGGTGGCCATTTCAGTAAATTCAGCTCCTCTTTTGTGAGACTTAAGGTAATGTCAAATGACACTCCGGATGAAGGCTGCATGTGTGTTCTTCCCAAGTAGGATTCGTTCAACTCTGTCAATAATGGCCCGGCACAAATTAATCGGTAAGGCACGTGTTAATCATCATTTTATGAATTTAAAAAAACCTCCACATTGTGATGATGTTTGAAGTCATTTATCGGGCCTGAGCTAATGCCAAGAGTCTCCGCTCCAATGGCACATACTACATGGTTTCAAAATAAACTAGCTTGATTGAATCATCGCATTTACTTTTCGCAAGGAGAAATCTCAAGTAGATTTACTTAAATAATGATGCTCTAATCTAGTGGTTGTGCCACTTTTTACACCAAGCGCCAGAAAACATAATTCCAAGTAGTTCCAACCATCATGACCAACGTCAAAATGCAGTAATGTAGTAGTTATATGCGTTAGATGGGTTAAAAACAAGTCAGAGGTTTTATTCCGAAGGAGTCGATATAGTAATACTGGGAACCAGTTCGAACAACTCTGCGTTTTTATTTTTAGGGAAGAAAATGCACTTAAATACTGAACCAATGCAAAAGTATTACCAATTAAATTGCAGTAAAACGGACATAATTAAATAAATCTGAATCTATTTATATTGTTTGGACATTTTGTGCACCATCAGTTTGAAATGTTCTGTTTTTGAATAAAGGGATGTAAATAAATTTATTTGTTTCTTTCAATAGAGTCATTGAATTAAAAAAACATTAATTGATTATTGAAACAATAGTTAACTGCAGCCCTACAGTAAATAAATGACTCATTTTCAAACCAGATAATGCCCCTATGTTATAATTTTGTGTCCAAAAATTAGACATTGGCGTGAACCTGACAGACCCTGTGTTCCATGGGCTCTACAGAGGCAAGCGCAAGCACCAAGGTGAGAGCGTTTTCCTCCGTCCGTCACGTCGAAGGCATGGCTTCCACTTGATGCCGCGTTGTGTTCCCGCAGACGACTTCCATGATGTCATCGACAGAGCCGTTGACGCGGGCGTCCAAAAGGTGACGCGCTTCTCACTCGGCAGTGGCATAGATGACGTAGGGTTGGTGGGTTTTCTAAACCCAGGGGTCCTCTTGTGGTCAAACTTTTTTTTTTAATTTAAAGTTGCCGCGGTTGACCCAGGGTAGAGGACATTTGCAATTGCAAATGCTTAAAAAACAGAAACCACCAGAAAAGGATATGTGTGGCGCAGATAAGCAGAGTCCAAAAAACAAACCGAAAAAAACCTTAATCGAGGATGGGGCCAAATGTACAAAATTGACAGATCTCTTCTGTCGTGGTGGGAGCAGCCAGGCCAGGGACGACACGGTTCCGAGCAGCAGCACGGCCACAGCAGGTAAAGCAGCATGTGTGCTGTTAACACGGCGCTATCGTCATCTCAGATTTGAGAATAGGGGTGTCACAAGAATTGACACCACCGGTAATCCGAACGTAACCAAACCTGGACCCGATCCAGCCACTTTGTGTGGGCACAACCACAGTTGAAGCCCATAAGCATGACGCATCATGTGTCTTTCTCCGGTCAGTTGTCATGGGAACAAGACGTAAATGAACGCAACAAATATTAGCGGAATCTTGATAATGCAAATGCTCAGATAAAATAAACGACTCGTGAAATGTCACAACTGAGTAAATGCGATGGTGTGTCTGGTGTGCAGTTTGTGATCACCGGAGGAAGCCTGGAGGACAGCGAGGAGGCCGTCAAACTGGCCCAAAGCAGAGGTAAGCGTGGCGACTGCCGCAGACTTTTTTAGGGGGGGAGTTTTACTTACAGTGATTTTTTTTTTCCTGGGCCGAGCGCAGACAGCTTCTATTGCACGGTGGGTTGCCATCCAACCCGCTGTGGCCAATTCGAGGAGGGCGCCGGCCCCTCCGAGTATCTGGCCCGCCTCCAGCGTCTGGCGGCGGACAACCGAACCAAAGTGGTCGCCATCGGAGAGTGCGGCCTAGGCAAGTCGGTGGCCACAAGTTTGTCAGGAAACATTTGGTCAATGGCTTGAATTGAGTTTGTTGTTTTTGTAGATTTTGACCGGTTGGAATTTTGCCCCAAAGAGACGCAACTCAAGTAAGTGCAGGACATGTTTTTTCCCCCTCAATGTTTCTTATACTGTCTGTTGTCTGTCATGTGTCACAGATACTTTGAGATGCAGTTTGATCTGGCTGAGGAGAGCAAGCTTCCCATGTTCCTCCACTGCCGCAACTCCCATCAGGACTTCGTGGGTGAGTCACAAGGTCCGCTCCAGTCACGTCTCTCGCACGATCTGACCGCCTTCTTGGGTTGCAGACATCATGAGGAAGAATCGAGACCGATGCGTAGGAGGCGTGGTGAGTGAATGTTTCTTCAACTGCGAGATGTGTGGCACTGACTATCTTGAATTTCAATGAAAAGAAAACTGAATCCTCCATCAAGCATCTCCAGTTGGTCCAAAATGCTGCTGCTCGCCTCTTGACTAGTACTCGTAAGAGGGAGCACACAACTCCTACTCTGGCGTCTGTTCAATGGCTCCTTGTACATTTTGGAGTTCTATTCTTTGGCTTTTGACTCAGCATGAGATGCTGTTTAGTTTTTATGTTACTAATTTGTTTTAACTGTTGTATGTATATAGATTTTTTTTTTTTTGCTCCATGTGCAGCATTTTCTATGCAGCGGTGGTTGTTTTTAAGTAAAATATAAATACAGTTGAGTTGCAATCAAACCTTTGGATTTGCTCGCTGTTCACCTTCAAATCCCTTCATCAGGTCCACTCGTTCGATGGGACCGCGGAGGAGGCTGCCGCCCTTATCGAGCTGGACCTCTACATCGGGATCAACGGATGGTGAGAGCCAGGAGGCATGTCTGCAACGAGCCACGTGCTTTTAGCAAACACATGCACGGGTGACTGTAATTGAATCATTTGTTCAGTATTTGTCCTCATCATATACTGCCGACCACTTCGTTGTGGTTCAGTATAAGGAAGCCAAATTGTGGTCCAAAAGACCACTTGCTGCTAACAAGACCTTCCATTTCAGTTCCCTGAAAAGCGAGGCCAACATCGAAGCCGTGAAGCGCATTCCCACCGAGCGACTGATGATAGAAACCGGTGAGTTGTCTCAAGTGGTGCGGACGCTGTCGCGGACATCTTGGTTTGACGTTGTTCCATTGGCCGCCAGATGCTCCGTGGTGCGGCATCAAGAGCACACACGCCGGCTTCAAATACGTCAAGACCACCTTCCCCACAAAGAAGAAATGGGAGGCGGGGCACTGCCTGAAGGACAGGAACGAGCCCTGTCACATCATGTGAGTATGGGGCTACGGGTGGGCGACTCGTCACGTGACTTGGGTTCCGACACTTAAGTTGGTAAATTTAGGATTTGGGGCTGGCGTCGCTAAAACTAGTCAACGGCTCAACTCGGCTTCAGAGACGTACATCATAACCTGTACCGCTAATGCCGCCTTACGTGAGAAGTCAAGCCAGCAGCGGCCATCTTGCGTTGCCACTGTATGAACTCGCGTTACTTGGATACATTGATTTCTCCATGGCATTTTCACATTGTTTTCTGTTTCTACAGCGAAAATGCCAGTGTGTAGCACATGTTCATACTAATAAGTCTTGGAGAAGCACTAAACCAGGGGTGTCAAACTCATTTCACATTGTGGGCCACATACGGACTCGGTAGATGTCAAGTGGGCCGAACCATTAACATTATACCATACTGTGCTATGAATCACCAAAATATCATCTCTTTCCTTTGTTTTGGTCTCAAGAAGCATTGATTGGCGCTTTCATATAATTTGCTGCGTTGGGTCTATCTCGGTGACAGACTGAGACTGCTGTTTTCTTCACTGATCAAAACAATGTTGTCTTCTCCTGTGATCAAAACAGTGTGCCCCCTAGCGGATAATCCACGAATTACATGTTATTTAAAATATTCATTCTGTGTCTTTAATGCATTTTTTTCACTTTTAAATGGTCCCGCGGGCCAGATCGAACCTCCCTGTGGAGGTCCGTGTTTGACACCCCTGCACTAAACGCAGAGACTTTGTCGGGACCATTACAAAGGCTGAAAGTTGAAGGTCAAGACTTGAGACTTACTTGTGACGTGGACGTTATGTGACTCGTTGCCGCGATTTGACCCATTGAGTTGTCTCGTACAGACAAGTTCTGGAGGTGATGGCCGCAGCAAGGGAGGAGGACCCCATGGAGCTTTCCAGCAGAATCTTTGACAACACCAACAGGGTCTTCTTCTCTTCTAGTGGATGATCAGAAGCTGAGATGAACACAATGCAATGACATAAACCGTGGAATGGAGACCAGACATTGTTGAATAAATGATCAATGACATAAAACGAAGTCCGCATCCAAGCAGCAGTGGACCCGCGAAGACACTCTTCATTGGATCCGATGGGGAGCCATCTGGTCCAGCAGCATAGTGATACAGTGAGCGCTCAATATACTCATCTAAAATTCGAAGGTGCCGCCATCTAATGGCAGTGTATCAGCTGTGTATTGGAGCGTCATTTGTAAGAGTTGATGAGTGGGAACACTCGTGGCCGATATGTGCCTTGACATCGACTGGTCACAAGTCCGTTGTCTCCATGTGTCGTAATTTTACCTCTCCATCAGTCCAGTGTTAGTATTTATGCGCCTTATGACCAGTCAATGTGCCCTGACGTTGGCGACCACTCCGTTGTTTGTCACTATGCGCCGTGACACCGGCACAGCGAACCCCACCGTTGTTCTGGAATCCGTAAGTTCCATCTTGGCCGCAAACCAAATGACGGTAAGCGCGATAGAAAAGGGATGGAAATGATTGGATCTCACAAAAAAAAATAAACGATGAGTTCTTTGTTTTAGTACAGTAACTAATACTTGAGTTTAACCCTTGTGCGTTGATTTTTTTTAACGACACATAGGAAAAAGGCACCATAATGGAACGGTGGCTTTAAAGTGTAATATCAAAGTCATTTCTAAATCCTTTTTTTTCTTGCGACCACTCAAAATGTTCAGTGGCGTCAGACCTATCCATACATATATAGTTTCAATTTACTTATTGAGGTTGGTGCCCTCTATGGACATCAAAGCAATAAAAAGCAGTATTGTGCTATGGGTATAAGTAACTATCATCTGCATATAAGTAAAAAACAAAAGCATTGAATTCGGACTATTCAATATGGACAAGTTAGCGCCTTCAACATGTTAATAGATCATGACATAATTTTAGTTTGTACGTCAACAGTCCTTTTATGGGATGTTTTGGCGCACAAGGGTTAAATGTTTAAAAAAAAAAATTTTCACATGCTCTCCGAATGACATGGCTCACCTGTCTTCAAAAAAAAATCAAAACGTGAGTTTTCAAGAAATGCATTTATAGAAACTATCGGGGGGGTGTCAGTAGTTTCACAAAATCACAAAGTTAGTTTTTGGTTTTTTGTTTTTTTAAAACATATTTATCTTGCTGGAAGCGCAGTCACAGACAGGTGTCCTAGGACAGGGTGATGCCGATCCCAAAGCCAAACACGGCACACAGCGTCATCGCCAGCGGCAGCGAGATCCCCCAGCAGGTATCTCGGAGCTTCCTCCTGGCCGACGACCACGGGATCGCTTTGGGGGCCCCGACGTTGGCGCCGGAATGCTCCGCCACGGCCTTCAGCCTGTCCGACAGCGAGCACAGGTTGTTGCGGACCTCCTCCCACTCCTGGCGCATGGTGGCCATGCTTTGCGCTTCCTGGCGGAGCCTCTTGGACTCCTGGCGGACAACCTTCATGTCTCTTTGCAGCATGTTGAGCACTTCTTGACGGAGACTATCCATGTCCCTCTGGGTCTGCTCGCGGATCTCCTGGCGCAGGGCGTCCGCGTCTGCTAAATTGGGGCCCAGAGCTTTCTGCACCTCCTGGCGAAGGGTCCTGGCTTCCTGGCGGACCGTCTTGGCATCTCGATGCGTTTGGCCAACGGCGTTGTGGACTTCCTGGCGGAGGGTCTCCATATCTCTCTGGTTCTGGGAGGCCACCTCTTGGATGACCTGACGGAGGATCTCCATCTCTGAGATTCTCTCCAAGTTGACGCAGGCTTCCATGCTACGAACCTTACGGTCTTAAGGTGTAGTATGATTGGCGGTGCGCACTGTTGGAAAGCGGCGGCGGATTTTCCAAGCTTTGGGGTGTCTCTTTTTGACAGCCCCGCAAAGAATGCCAACATCTTTTTGGTGTCGCGACTCTAAAGTCTACACAGATGATGAGCAGCTGTGTGATGTCATATCAGAGACACGCCCGTCCCTGTTGTCATGGCAAGGTGATCACAACTCTGCCTACCTGTGCTTACTGCCAAGGCCCGACGAGGCGTTGCATGACTTTGCAGAGACTGTGATCAACTTTATAGATGAGGGAAAAAAAAAAATCATCCCAGGAGGAGGTAGTGCTGGCCAATAATCTATATTCACTGACAACAGAAGACAAATCGAAGCAGAAAGTATATGAGATGGAGGCTCTTCCGCTGTCACGTGAATGTTTTTCCCAGCCAGGTAATGTTTGCCCAACGTGGCCTTGTTCTAAGCCCACAACAGCAGTGGGCTCTGCATGGGGGGGAATTCGTGACGCCTGTAAATCGTCACCGACAACTGTGTGGTGGACTCATTTCTCGCTCACTGTAATAGTGTGGGCCGAGTTAATTGACACCGTTCTACAAGTGGTCTTTTTTTCCAGTTTTGTCACATGAAAAGAATGTAATTAAAGATACAGTGATACCTCGGCTGACGAACGCTTCCGTTTCCGAACTTTTCGCCTCACGAACATTAAATTCGCGAGCATATAGTCTCGGCGGACGAACTAGTTTACGGTGGCAGCAACGAGAAGCTTACGCACGCTCAACGGCGTCCCAGTTCGTCACCCCCTTTCTCTGAGTGCGGACGTGATTTGTTTGAGCGACATTTTGGACCATTTAGAGTGCACGTTTGCGATTATGGGACCGAAAAAGACCCCACCACAGGTTAGTGTTAAACCAAAGAAGACGAAAATTATGATCGAGCAGAAGGACATAATCGAAAAACACGAACGAGGTGTGCGTTTGCGTGACTTAGCGTCACAGTAACAGTACGCTAGGTCTACCATTTTTAGTCAGCAAAAAGGATCAAGAGTCTCCGAAGAAGCAAAGAGAAGCCACACCGGAGGTTGAGTGACCTACAGTCCCTATGGAAGGTGACTCTCCTTCCAAACGGTCACTCCCTCCCTCCCTCTCACTCCATTCCATCAAATACCATCACAAAGGAAAATAAAACGACTTTATTATACAGTACAGTGTACAGTATTTCTTTAATTACAATACAATTGCACATTTATTATACATAAAATAAGGTATATTTTTGTGTAGTTTTAAGGCTTATTTAGTAGAAGATTATTTTTTATGGGGACCTGGGAACGGATTATTCTCATTTTAATGGTTTCTTATGGGAAATAAATGTTCGGAATAAGAACT
>CAAKHF010010139.1:0-21176 GCA_901007745.1 Hippocampus kuda | reverse complement strand
CCCAACAAAAACCAGGCCACCAAATGGCTTGAAATCCTCCCAAGTGGAAAAGAGCCCACCCGGATTAGTTTCCGTCCCACATCATGTGCCTCGTTGTCTTCCTGCCGCGCCGTTGCGGCCACGCGCGGCTCAACGATCTTTGCACTTGAGTTGTTGCGACAAGGCGTCTTTCCCAACGACGTTCCAACCTTTCTGGCGGCGTGATGGTTAATCCCGGCTGACAAAGATGGCCTCCTTTTTTTTTTGACCCCTTTCCAACCTCCAACTGTCCTCCCCAGTGGGCGCGCCGACGCGCTCGTCTCTCGTTGGCCGCCGAGGCTAATGACCCGAGATGTCGGGTCTCGCTCCCCGTTTGGCGATCAGTTTGCCCACCGTGTGCAATCCGTCGGTCATGTCCTCAATTTTGGTGTTTGGGTGCGTGTTTGGTTTCATCGGCCGGCAGGAACCGAAAATTTGACATCATTGTGGCACCCGTCGTGCCTCGCGGGGGGGGGGGGGGGGGGCTACGTCTCCACGCCCGTCGTCCTTCGGGGGTCCTCGCCCCTCGGGGCACCGTGCCCATCACCCCCGATGCCGCATTAGCCACGCCCTGACCATTGAGGCCGCCGCCCCTGCAGGCTTGGGTTGCCACGGCAACCGTAACATTCATCTCCCCGGTGTGCTGCTCAGCTGCCGAATTCTGACAACAAAATGACGCCGCCCGGCGTAAGCACGTCAAACATGTCGTGGTTTGCTGCGCGTGCGCTTCACAGCGGATCGTACGGGTGGACGGAAGCGCCCTGATCGGAACACGCCGGACCTTCTTTTTATTTGTCCGATGCCGTCAATGTGCTTCAGTTCCGTTTGGGAGCACCGATGACTGCGCCTGCTGCCCACATGAGCTATTGTCGGCTGTTCTCTCCCGCTGCTCCTTTCTCGGTGGCGTTTGCTTTTTCGGGACACCTCGCAGCCACACTGCACGCAGCAACATGCGATGAGGAAGATGACGTGGTTACCGACGTGCGGGGGCGATCATTGAACTCATCTTTTGCAGTTTCCCCCTTCCCACTGTGACATGCACAACAGCAGCGGAGGGCCGCATATGGACGCTTGGTATTTCTTCTCTGTTCTCACCCGGCTTGGAATAGTTTTGGATTTTTCATGACGCTGTCATTTTTATTTTGTTTTGACTTTTTACATTTTTTTTTATTCACTTTACATTAGTTTTTAAAGAAAGCCCATTTGTTATTAACTTTAGATTTGTTTTTCCAAACTTGCTTCAATTTCTTTTAGTTATTAGTTTTAGTATTAGTTTTATTTTATTTAAACATGGAATATTTGTTGAGTGCAAGATTTTTAAAAAATACATTTTATTAAGACTTGTATTTAAAAATAAATAAATAAATACCGTAAATAAAATCAAAAAACTAAAACTGACATCCTTTCCTCGCGACGGAGATAAAATACATCCGTTTAAAATGAACCTCGAAAGCTCATGTGTGATACTAATTCACAAAGGAGTCTTTTGAGATCATTATAGTTCATTTTTATCATCAGAAGATGTAGTTTCAGTTCATTCTTGTTTTTTTAAGCATTTTTTTCCTATATTTTCTATATTTCCTATATTTAATTTTCACTCACTAAAATTTATATATTTTTTTCACTTCGACCAGCAAAAATAAGTCGGCCATCGACAGTGGAGCGACCCAAAAATGACCTGATTTCACCTGCGGGTCTTGAATCGGATTTGTTCCAAATCAAGTTGGCAACCGCAACTGTGTATGCACTTAAAAATGACATCAAAACCACGTCTACCATAACAGGAGGCATGAAAAATTCCACGCACACATGCTCCGCGCCCATTTAAAAAACCTTTTTTTTTTTATTGAGGTAGCCATTTTGGAAGCCAATTCCACGAAGAAGAAGTCAAGAAATTTCAGTGCAACCAAAAATCTCATCGACATGAAATTGCTCGACCGTCTTTATCCTAAAACAAAATGCACCAAAATTCTGGCGTGCTTTTGTTCCAGATCACGTGCTTGCAGGACTTCTTCGGCGATGACGACGTGTTCATCGCGTGCGGCCCGGAGAAGTACCGCTACGCCCACGACGACTTTGCGTTGGATCACAGCGGTAAGGCTTCCGCAGCCTTTGTGACGGGTAGGCCCCCTCCCCACGAACTGCGCACGCGTCGTCCGTCTGTCGTTGCCGTCGTGGTTTGGTGTCGTGTTATTGCAGCTGTTGGCCACTGTCGGCTTTCTCCTCTCACTCGTGCTCGCAAAATTCATCTTTGGCGCTTTGAACCGCAGAGCGTGTCGTGGGTGCGTATGTGCTGTATGCGTCGGGTGTTTCCCTTCTTTGTGTTTTTGCGGCGGAGTTTTGTTTTGGTGAGGCTCCGCTTTTGATTAGCGCAAAGAGAGAGAGAGAGAGCGGTATTGATTTAAGTTCGTTCGTTGATTGGCTGACGAGGGGCCAGGAACGGGAAGTGTGGCCAATGCGAGGCGACCCTTGAGGGAAGGAATCCAAAGTTTATTTCGGTCCAAAGAGTTGACATCCTGTTGCACCTTTTTTTTTTTTTTTTTGTTCTTTGCGGTTTTATCAGCCGAACAAACGACACAATCCAATCCAATCCAAGACAATGCCGTGTTCGCTGATGTCATGTCAACATCTAATACAGTTGAGAGAAGGGCTTGAACAATGCTGGAAAATAATCAAATTACGATTTTTTTTTTTTTTTTTTTTTTGTCAGTGTTGTGATTGTGATTGACAACGGTCGCCACAGTGGGCAGCCAATCATGTTCTCAGGTTATCATCAGTGGCGCATGAAAGGGTTAATTAGCGATGATTCTATTTGATTTTTCAAGGTCTTCTTCCGAGGCAAAGCGAACCTGCATTACAATAAACGATATCTGATTTAAAAAAACATTTTTTTTCGCTTTTAAATGCAGAAATGTGTCGGTTAGGCTTATGCTGAAGTCAAGGCAAAGAGTTTATTTACAAAACCTTTTGCAGTCCTGACCCGCGACCACACCAGCACTGCCATTGGCCGTCAAATCCTCTTTTATTTTTATAAACATCCGAGACGATTTGGAGTCTTCAACCAGCCACCGTGGATCATTTCAAGCTTGAAACAAAACCAACGCACTTGTTTTGTTAAAAGTCACGTCACGTTAGCGTCTCTCTGTCCGTGATGTATTTGTATCAAACTGTCATCTGCCAAAGGGACAGTCGATGAAAACGAACATTTCAGCTCATTTCTGTATATTTATGTTCTGTAAGAAATGTGGAGAATGTACTTTATTAAAAAAAAAAAAAAAGAAATTGAACATGGAAATAGACACTTAGAGTCTTCCATGAACCTAAAGTACAATTTCACCACAAATGAGCGAATAATCAATCACATCACGTCCGAACATCACGCCACGCGTCCGCATCGTCGATGTGCCGTCATGCGGTTGACTTGCAGTCTTTGTCGGCCTTCTTTGACCATCGCGACAACATTTCGATTGATATTGTCTCAACGTTTGGCAGAGTGCAAAGTGCTGAAGTCGTCGCACGGTCGTTCGGTCACCCCCAACCGGACGAGCAAGAGTCCTGGACCTTCGCGACGCAGCAAGTCTCCCGGCGCAGGTAAACCACAAGGTGGCGCTCTTGCAGGCTGTTCTCCCGTCTTGTCCTATTCTCCAAATCCACATCTTGGCTTTTAGCGAGGCGTGCAACCCGCTACTCCACCACGCAGTGTCCTGCTAAATCTCCGGGTGAGTTTAGGACATGCAACACATGCTAACCCCGAGCCTTTTTTTTGTTTTGTTTTGTTGTAATATACACAAAGATGCGATAACACAAGCGTTATATAATCTTTCTCCACGCAGTAAACGGTCACGTCGTCACGTCGAGGTCCGCCAAGTCGTCCACGCCGTCGCCCACCAGCCCCCAAAGCCTCCCCGCTCTCAAGGTAGGCGATGCGTAGCTCAGAGGCAGACCCGCGATGCTCTTGACCCACTTCAAAATCAATTCTGTATCGCGGCTGGCACGTTGCGAGTATTTTCTGGCGTGTGGAAATGTTAATCTGCTTTATCGCCAGATTATTGATGCTTGCAGACGACACAGAGTCTAGATTGAGACGGCTGATGCAGCCAATTGGCAAAGGCGCGTGCCCCCTTCGTAGGCCGAGTCGAGAATTAGTGACGGATTTTAGGATTCGGTGACATGGAAGCGGCCGACTTCACCTCAACCCAAGTCCCTCAATGTGGTCTTAAAAGCACACGCATGAAAGTCGCAATGAGTTCGATGAGACAGACGGGTTCCTGTTGCCATGGTGATTGCAGCATCGATTTGATTTGAAGGCCAACTGTGATGATTTTTGCTCCTTTGGGGCTTCCGTAGACGGCTCCTTCACATCACAGCTCCAATTCAAACGTCAGCGGCTCGCTCAACAACCGCCAGGGGGAGACAACCAGTCCAGAGGGTACGCCCCGCCCCGCTTCTTCTCTCTTTCCAGATGGCATGCTCTACCCTCCTGCCCGTTCTCATCCTTTCCTTTCCGTTACGTTCTTCTTCTCATCCGACTGACCATCCTGTCCAAAAGTACCCGTGTGACTGTCGTCTGTTGATGCTGTGCTTAAATTCTACAGTTAACGGTCACCATAGCGACCAGACCTCCTCCGTCGTCCTGGAGAAATACGTCATCGGGAAAGTCATTGGCGACGGCAACTTTGCTGTGGTGAGAGAGTGCGTCGAGAGGTATGTTCACCTCAATGAACCTGTTGGTACAGTGGTCAGCAAAAAAAAAAAAAGCACAACGACCCACACCCATCCAATGTTTATTTAACTCAGACCAAAACGTAAACAATGTATTTGCAAGAATTGGTTGTCGTTGTAGTTAAGAAGATAATTACGTTAAACCTGTGATTTCATGACCTTAAAATGTGAAATTTGTCACATTAAATCGTCATATTTAAAGTCCCATCAAACTTATTTCATTGCTTGACTGCAGTGCCAGCTTTACACCAATAGAGGGAGCTCATAAACTGTGAAACTGCAAGACTGTTACCTTACAGACTAAGTATGTTGTCTGGAAATGTCTACGTAGAAAAAAAAAATGTGCCAAGATAGTTTATCAACATTTTGGAGTATCATATATTTTCTTCCCCCCCCCCCCCAACAAAGATCCACGGCTGAAAAGTTTCAAAAACCGAAACTACCGATGCCACCCGCTAACCATTGAATGGTGTCTTCAATTATATGTTAGCATTAAGCTAAATGGATTGTCGTGAGCCGCAGCTGCTACGTAGTTGCTTCAATTACAAAAAGGTGTAGTTGTCTTTGTTTCGGCTTCCATTGAACAGCAAACTTCCAAACAGCTTGAAGCCACTTTGTTGACGACATGTTCACTGTTTGCCAAACTGCCAACTTTTGTGGAGTGAGCGCCGCCACTGTATCGCATAAACAACCTAGCAGCAGCATTCACTTGTTGTCGCGTTTTTTTTGTTGTTTTTTTTTTTTTTTGCCAGTGAATTCCTCCTTTACGGGACCATTAATTTCTCCGAGCTCTTCGCTAATTCTTCTCTCGCTCCATTAACTTTGTCTTTGCTCCGCGCTGAGCTCTTCAAATGCTTTTCTTTTTACGGTTATGGCTGCCGTCTAATTGCGGCGTGTCTGCTCAGGGCCACGGGAAGAGAGTTTGCCCTGAAAATCATCGACAAGGCCAAGTGCCGCGGCAAGGTAGCTGTTAATGTTTAATTTTTTTCTTTCTTTATTCATTCCTGCTCCTGCTTTCAATCCGAGTGTGTTTTGGCAGGAGCACCTGATCGAGAATGAGGTGTCCGTGCTGAGGCGGGTGAAGCACCCCAACATCATCATGCTGGTGGAGGAGGTGGACACGCCCTCGCAGTTGTGTCTCGTCATGGAGCTGGTCAAGGTACACGTTTGACGCGCACTATTGATTTATGTTCAATACAGAGCAGTGACTGCGTCGCGTAACGTATCGACTGTTCGTTTTATGAATGAACCTATCCGCCATGCTTTGCTAAAAAGCCAAAGCAATGTTACTTTGGCGCCCTCTGGTGGAATCTAGGTGGTGGTGTTCGTTTGAATTGATTGCTTTTGTTTGTTTGTTTTTTTTTTCCATCTGCGTTGAGGCAATCCTGTTTTGTCGTCTTCCAATGCACCTCGGGCACCATCAAAAGTGAAATTCAAAGACGTAGCTTCGGCTAGCATGTTATTTAGGCTCGTGATAGATGCTAACACGAAGGATGAGCCTCATGTGCTAGATTGTTGTTTGAGAATTTTCTGAATACTGTCCTCTATGTAACATGGGCTCATGATTGTGTACATGTAAGCTGCATGGTGTTGATGCTTTATGATCTCTCTCAGCTTGTGGTATATATGTGCAACTACTGGCCGCTTATACTTGAAAATAATCACAGACCTTTTGTCCTTCCATTTGATCGTGTGTGCCCAAAAAATGGATCAATTTTTCCCTCTTGACTCTTCGGTGGTTTGCGACTAGTCAACGCCACTCTGTCAACGTCATTGTGGAGTGATAAAGTTGATAAATTGGTGTGTTACCGGCGTGCTTTGCAGGGCGGCGACTTATTCGACGCCATCACGTCGTCCACCAAATACACGGAGAGGAGCGCCGGCGTCATGGTGCGCAACCTGGCCGCCGCCTTGCGCTACCTTCACCACATGAACATCGTCCACAGAGACATCAAGCCGGAAAACCTACTGGTCAGTTTTTGATTTTGGCTCAGCCCGCATCGGCTCGCCGTCACCGATGCCGTGTACCCGGCAGGTGTTGGAAAATCCCGACGGCACAAAGTCGCTCAAGCTCGGCGACTTTGGCCTGGCGACGGTGGCGGAAGGACCTTTGTACACCGTGTGCGGAACGCCGACGTACGTGGCGCCGGAAATCATTACGGAGTCTGGGTGAGGCGCTTCGTCTTGTCGTCGCGTTCGTCCATTTGCAAAGAAATACAGTTGCGGTACTTTCAATCGCTGAAATGAATCGAAATGAGCAGTTTAACAGTGCAAAAATGTTACGTGCACATGTTTGCTTACTTAAAAGTTAAATACAACTGCATGACACTTATCACATGTAATCTACCGAATTTCTTAAAAAATGGTTGAAGCCACTGTAACATCAGGACTTTTAAGCATTTAATTCAGTCGTTCTTTTCATACCGCGAGTGGTAGTTGTCCCACGCTTTGAGAATCGCTGTCGTCGAGGACAAATAGAAAAATAATACCTGCCTGTGAGTCGTGCTTCATTGTCCGTCTAAATGTGTTGCTCAACCGGTTGTGTTCGTTTCTAAAACCGCAAATGTCATCGCGAGCTGTTAGCATGTCACTGTAATTTGTATTGTTTGTTAGCTTCACGCGAACAATTCAAAACACCGCGCGTTGCTCCGCAGTTACGGCGTCAAGGTGGACATCTGGGCCGCGGGCGTCATCGCATACGTCCTGCTGTGTGGCTTCCCTCCATTTCGAAGGTGCGTCCCGACGGGACGAGAATTCACAAATGAACCACGTCCACATTTGACTGTGCGATTGCGTTCGTGTTCACGACCGCTTCTGCTTGGCGCGTTTCAGCGAGAGCAACCAGCAGGAGGAGCTGTTTGAGCAAATTCTACTGGGCCGAGTGGACTATCCCAGTCCTTACTGGGACGACATCAGCGACTCGGCCAAGGTTGGTCTCATCTAACGATGTGCACCTTTTCACAAGAGCGCCATCGACACATTCGGAATTGCGTTTGTGCGGCGTGTCCCACCGCAGGAGCTGATTGGCAAGATGCTGCTGGTCAACGCGGAGGCTCGCTACTCGGCGCGGGACGTCCAGGCGCACCCTTGGGTGACGGTATCTCACTCGCTCGTAGGGCCGCACGCACGTTCGTTGGGCGCAGGAGGTGCCCGCCTTGCTCACACGGTGCCGCTTTTCAGGAGGACGTCAACAAGCCCGAGAACAACATGAAGGCCGAGGTGGCGGGGAAGCTGAGGACGCACTTCGGCTCGACGGCCAAGCAAGACGGCGCCACGGCCGCCGTCTCGCTCATTATGGTAAGAAAACATCGCAAAGCGTTTTAAGGCCCAAGTCGACCCAACGTTCAAAATTAGGCCGTTTGCGGGCATGTAGGAAGCCGGCCGCCATGCCAACGCCTCGCCGGGAAGGTCACCAAAGGGATTAAATAGGAATTTGTGGTTCATATTTGTTGGAAATGGACGTGAGAGTTCATGTCATCCTGCCGCTAAAACCTCCCAAAACACGTCTGCTGGGATTTTCAGAGGCCGGCTTACGGATGTCACACTTGACTTCCTGCCATCGTCTCCTGTTCTTCTTCATCGTCACACTCGCGCTTGTCTGTCAAATGTTGCTCCTTCTGCTGTGTGAAATGAGCTCTCGACTAAAATACATTCAAGAAAGAAAGAAAGGCGTGTCACCCTCTCCACTTCTTCCTCACTGTAATTGAGCTCTGATGCCATCTAGTGGTGAAAGAGAAAAGCTGTGATGGAGTTATTTTTCGGCTGACAATGTTCTTTTTTTGGAGCAGCCCTGCCTGGTGGCCGACTGGTTAGTGCGTTGACGTCACAGTTCAGAGGTTGTGGGTTCGATTCTGGCTCCGGCCTTGCCTGTGTGGAGTTTGGATGTTCTCTCCGTACCTGCGTTGGTTTTGTCGTACATTCCGAAAACATGCTTGGCAGGTTGATGGAACATTTTTTTAAATTGTCCCTTGTCATGAGTGAGCACGGATAGTCCACGGATAACCATTTTGAAAAGTAGACTTTGGTGGCTCCAACCGAGAGAAGCTTCTTGCAATTCGCTGAAACCTTAACTAGGACTTTTTCCTCATCTCTCGTACCAGAAGACGGCCCTCGATAAGGAGACCCTCCAGCTCACCGCCCACCCGCCGCCATCACCGGACCCCCCTAAGTCCCCGGACGCTTCTCCAAGTGCCCCGACGTCTTCGTCGTCGCCGACGACCCCCGAGTGTCCTGACAAGCACGTGGTCTTCCTGCCGCTCTCGTTCCCCTCGCCGCCGTCCACGCCGCCCTTATCCTCCGCCTCGCCCCCGTCGCCGGTCGGCTTCGGCGCCATCGAGGGGACGGGGGTCGCCCAGTAGCTCATGGAGGGGGTTTGAAACACGACACGGCGAGGTCCGACACTGAGCCAAACGAGACTTGTTTGTATTTATTGAGGAAGGACTCAAGTGGAGTGAATGTTGCTTTTATCAGTCTTGTCAAGCAGAATTCATTTTAATACAATACAATACATGCTGATTTATATATTGACGACACATTTCAGATTTTGCTTTGGAATTGCGATATTTGTGCTGACTATACATTGCCTCGCTTCAGTCAGACAACCGTATTCCCAAATCAATGATGTCATAGGATTTATTTCGACTCTTAAATGATGACCTGAAGTGGAATTTATTTTTTCATAAATCAGCAGCAATTTACCACTTACAATAACTAAATAAATTTATCTTCTTTATTTTGCAGTATTGTATGTGGAAATTTAAGGGACTTTTTTTTTTTTCATAATTCCATTTTGAAATACGGCTGTAACCAAATCCTGTTTAACCAAATAATTTGTTAGTACCCCGATTGGCCACAAGAGGGCAGCAAGCGTCTTTCTCCACTCACACAATTCAGTCTCCTTGGCCAATGACCCCGAACTATTTCATCACATTCTGACAACTTCTTCACAACCGTCTCACATTTTCTTTCCAAGCACAAAGAGAAACCTACATTCGCGTTTTGCTTTACTGTGAATCACTGAACTTATATTTAGCTGTATGATTAAATACAATGCATCTTTAGTGATATCGCGCCGTCACAATAGCTGCAGCCGTAACAAAGCGCTTTACGGGATATTTAACATAAAATAACGATATAAGCCCAGCATTGTTTCTGGGAACTGCTCCTCGCCTGCCTCGCAAGGTCAAAAATGTGCTGGATGAATTGAGACGCGCTTGCAGATTTTGCTTTTCCTTGAAAGAATATTTAGTCGTACTGTTTCTGACAACTGCTTCATACAGTATCTGTGTTGAATTGAACCCACACAGTCAAGTATTTACTATGAACGGAAAGATGCGGTCAGATTTTGATGTCCCCCATTTCCCTCAACTATTTATTAGTATGAGCACTGTTTCACGGAAAATTTAGCTTTTACTGTGAATCGCTGAACACAAACTCGTTGCATTGTTCTTCACTGAATCATTTCGCCACATCAAAACGTGAAAACTGCTTCGCATCTGTGTTGTTTTTTCTGTATAAAGTGAAATGTATTTGCAGGTTTGTTTTTTGTGTAATTGCAAAACCAAAATTCTGCTGTATAATTCATATTTTACACCCGTGTGAAATGTTTCTTCAACGACTCAAAAATGACCACACATTGCAATTTTGTGGATAAACATTTTTGGAGAACCGCTTCACACCTGTGTTGCATTTTTCTTTCCAAACCAAAACATGGACAGTGTAAACTGCACATTTTGCTTCCCTGTGAACGCCGAAACTAATATATTGCACTTTTTGACAACTACTTCACACGCGTGTTGCATTTAAAAAAAAAACCTCAATTTTTGGGTGTTTGGCAAGTCACCAGTCAGTACATAAGTTGACGTTAGAAAATTCCATTTATTTGTCAGAATCCCACGCGCACGCACACACACAACAACACAAGAGGGAGGAAAAAAAAACCCATCAGATGTCAGTTTAACGATGTAATCCTCGTGATGACTGGTTGGATGTGGTCACGTGACACGGTAAAGCGAGAAAACCTTCCTCCTACGCCGCTAATATTAGCCGTTGAACTTTTTTCACGCCGTTTCTCGATTGCTCAGTCATTTATGCAACAACAACAAAAAAAGTAAGCCAATGATGCGCAGATGGACGTTTTTAAATACGGAAGATAACAGTGAACGTGTATAGATCTATATATCGATATAGATTTATATACATATTTGTATAAATCCCCTTCGATTAGCAACTAGTGAAAATGTTGCAACTTCATCAACCCCAAACACGCACACACAAATACAATATTCACCCTAAAGTACGCGGGAAATATTTGCATTGTTACGCGTGACACGAAAAGAGGAAAATAGACTCTTACAGCTAAAAATAGATTTGCTTTTAAACCACATGATAACCACGCGCAACCCCTCACAAGCCCCCCCCCACAGAAAAAACAATTCTTCATTGTTATCTAGAAAATATATAATATGTATATATATATATATATATATCTCAGTTTCTTCTGTGGCGGTTTTGAAAAATAACTTCTTGCTGGGATACATTCAGCATCGACTCCGCACGGCGCCGCTGACAGGGTGATGTTTGCGTCACGCGTGTGACGCGGTTTTGGTAGCTTGGTTGGTTGGGTTTGGGGTCAGTACCTGGTCTGGTACTCGTGGTGCCACCTGTTGAAGTCGTTGTAGAACAGCACGATGCTGCCCGACGCCATGCCCGTGATGATGCACCTGCATCACATCAACCACACGGGCAAAGTTATTTTCTTTCTGGAATCATTATTTTCTGTTGGGCATTCCCGCAACACTTATGTATTTATTTAGTTAGTTACCGTATTTTCCACACTAAAAGGCGCACTGGATTATGAGGCGCACCTTCAAAGAATGGCCTAAATTGTCAATTATTTTTCATATATTGGACGCGTCGCATTGTAAGACGCAATCTACAATGCATCCACTAGATGGAGCTACGCTCAAGGAAACGCCAACAGAACGATCAGATGTCAGTAAAATGTATTTAATAAAGCAGCGACACAGTTCACTTAACCAACAGCAAGTTATACCATTTGACTCATTAACGTTGAACTTTCTTGCCGCTGCTCTATGTCCGTGTTGTCAGCATGTCTCGAGCAAGGAGCCATTTTGGGGTCGACATATTACCGTAATGACCGTACATGAGGCGCATCGGATTTTAAGGTGTGCTGTGAGCTTTTAAGAAAATGGAAGGCTTTTCGGTGCGCCTTTTAGTGCGGAAAATACGCTAGTTAGTTATGTGTCATGCTAAAGAACCATTTTTATTTATTTATTAATGGATTAACTTTTGTTCAGGTACATTTTAAATGCAACTTCAAGCAGTTGGTGAAGTGAGGTGATGACTACGTGGGCTGGGTCGATCTAGCTTTTGTTTTTTTGTTTTTTTTTTTTTTTTTGTGGCCGATGCCGATTTTTGGCAGCGGAAAATTCCGAGAAGTGATTAATCAGCCGATTAAAAAAATCTAATAGCTAATGGGTAAAATAACCAGATTTTTTGTGCCCTTAACACTTACAACAACAAAGATATGAATCGCAGGAAGGGCGTTTGATTGACGTACAACACTTTGTTGTGCTATTCATTTAACAGGCAAAAATTGGCAGATTTTATTTTTTTTTGTTGTTGCCAATTCTACGTCTTATTATAATGTGATCATATGTGTGGAAAAAAATAAATGATGAAATCATCAGCCAGCCGATAAAATCGGTCAGGCACTCATGGCGACCGTGAGTGTTTTGGTGAAGCGGCTGCAGTTTGCTGACCTTTGGTCATGAGACATGGCCATGGAGCGGATGCCGGCGTCGCAGCCCGGGTAGGCAAACAGCGGCTTGAGGTCGTGCACCCGAAGGACGGAGATGACGCCGCCGTCGCCGCCCGTCAGCAGATACTGACCGTCGCGACTCAGCAGCATCGCCTGCCGATGGGGAAACACAAACACCTTGAAGAGGCACGCCATCTTATGTTGCTCGGAAAATTGAAGCTTCCCCTGCCCCCTCTTCATAATATCGTCTTTTCACTTTCAGATTTTTTTCTTCCAACAAGGTATAAAAACACATGTTGCACTTTAAAAACGTTATCATAATGTTGTGAAGATTTTCTTTCAATTAGATGACAACTTTTCTTGTATCACTTTTTCTTGTCAAGACGTTTTTCATATCATCACAGAATTCTCACCAAAATCACCAATTTTTCCTGAAAACAGATGATGAAAAAAAATGGTAATATTCTTTTGTCAGGATTTTAATGAAATAATTTGAACTCATTTGTCTTGGAAAAAAAAAAGTTCTCCTAAAAGGTTATTTTACCTCAATATCGCAGCTTTAACAAATGTTCATTAAATTGACATTTTTAGACGTGTGCTTTTCATATGTTGCGACTTTCTTGTCCTCACAATACTACAGCGTGACTGCAAAGGTTGCATTTTCTTGGAACAAATTAAAAAGACAACTCTCACAAAATCCCTCATGTGCTTTCAAGTGTAATTCTGAAGTCATTTGCCCTTTTTTAGACCACGATTTATTTTTTATTGTATTTTTTTTTAAGGGCCAAATAAGAATATATACGGCATCTGTGTTTCCGATTTAAAAGAACCTCGTAAAATAAGTCTAAAATATGGATGCAACATGGTCCTCCCGCCAGCGCGTCGCCGCAACGACGTGTTCCCCCGCTGCGAGGCTGACATTTACTCGGCTTTTCCCGCTCGCCTCCGCAACACGCGGCCGAGAAGCACACAAATCATCGATCGCCGCCGCCGGCTTACGGACGACATCGCGCGTTTCTTTCCTCGCAGGTGGCGTGGTCATGACCGAAGGGGGGGGGGGGCGGCCACATGTGTTGAATCAAAATCACATTAAAGGCGAAAGTGAAACTTAAACCGTCGGTTTGGAGGAATCCGTGCGAGTCACAAATGACGGCGGCCTAAATCAGAGCGGGTTTGTGTTTGTGTGTCGTTTTCCAAGCGCGGGATCGGGAGTTCTGGTTTCCATCAAGCGCGGGCTTAATTGGCGCGCGGCTACGCCATCCGACGTGGCTGCCGCGACTGGAGCATGACTGAGTGCGAGGAAAATGATGACCGTCGATGCCTTGAAGTGGAAGCAAACGATTCTTTTGCCACAATGACGCATGGAGGAACTTTTCAAATCAGCCCGCAAAAGTGAAAGAAAACGTATTATGACATTTTGCACACCATTTAAAAAGAGTTGCCGGGTGTCTTGACAAGTAAGATCAACCTTGACAACGCACTTATCAGTTCTGTTGAAACCGCTCACCTCATGTCCTCGATAGCCAATGGTTAATATTTCACCCGGTGTTCCTCAAGGCTCTCTCTTTCGCCCACTGTTATTTCCCCAAAAAATGTGCAGACTATACAGCCATATTTCTAGTTGGGTGAAAAATGACGAGAATGTTTTTTTTTGTGGCATTAATGAACATTTCCGACATAATCCTCGGAAATCCTCGTCTGCTACAAACGTGTGTCCGAGACTGGAGTTCCACATTTACTGCCACACAAACCAGAAAGCTTTCAACGCTCGGGCAGTTGGCTTATCCATGACGCTGCAGAAAACAATTGTAATTCCATTCAACAAATATGACTGCTCTGCTAACTGGTTGGATTTTGAACACAAATTGGGTATTTTTTTCACATGGGCAAGCAATGGGAATGACTTTCCTTTGTGGATAGGATGGAAGGCATCAAACGATGTGTAGAAAATGTGGAAGTCATTGGCCCCCTCCCGCGACTTGTAGTGTTTCCCGCCCGCCCACTGTTCCAGACTCGCTACAAAGTCGTACCCCCCCCGCCGGGAGGCCGACATTTACTCTGCTTCACTTGCTGGCCCCAACGCGGCACGGCTGGGAAGTACACAAATCAACGACTGCGCCCGACGTGGAGCATTTGTCTCCTCGCAGGTGGCTTTCACGTGACTCAGCAGATAAAAATGGGTAAGTGAGCCAACGTCGGTTCGTGCCGCCAACACTGCCGCCGTATCTGCGTTTCTTGATAGAATGCGCAGAACGAATGGATGTCATTCTTTTGCAGCTCTGCTGACAGTCGTGTTTCGAGTTTTGGCGGCGGCAGTTTGAATTCTGTCGTGGACGCAAAAAGTAACAAAAGCATCTGTTCTTTGTGTTGCGATGATTTTGTGCATCCGGCGACACTGCAGATCTGCTTTGCGTTTTGTCTCTTTGAGACCACTGTTTTGTCGTTTTTAACGCGCAAAAGCAGCCAAAATGTCTCAGATTTGAGTTTTCGCACAGTAGAAAACGGATGGCATTTCTTTTTTTAGAGTGTGTGCAAAATACGCATCTGCGCAACCAACAACAGTCCAGCTCTGCTTAAGCGTTTTGTCATTTTTCATTTGAAAAGGAGGGATTTTCAACGCCACTGTTTTCAGATCTACGCCAGGATGCGTATTCAACCTTGAGCATTCACGGCCACTGATCCCAAGTATCGATGCCCTTTTCACGATAAAATTTCAACGAACACAATGACAGGGAATTGAGATTCCTTTCAGATACGCGTGGAGTCCACCATGTGTCAAACTATGGCAGTTTAGCGCCAACTACTGGTGAGGAAGAGTTAGCCAATATCCGATTTTTTTGGGGGGGATCTTCGGTATTGTCGCCTTACATCGACAGCCGTCACGAGGACCAGATACCTCGAAACGAGGTGAACGATGAACCTATACGCATTTGTGGAATCGGTACTCGCACGTCCCTGGTGAACTTTATGGGAAGGCAGAAAGTCCAAAGAGCCCATTCATTATTTGACACAAGTCAATTTTCCATATTGTGGACGCAAAATGACCTACCCAGGTCTGAGTTCATCATTCTGACACGACCCATCTTCCGGGGGTTTACGACGCAATCGTTTCTGCTTTTCTGAAAGTATTTTGGAGTGCACGACCTCGACGACGCCCAGCAGGAGGCGCCGCGCCGGCAGAAAAGGCGGGCCGCTGCCTATCGCTCGCTCGTAAATCCTCCGCCGGACGAGCGACCGCTCAAGGCAAATGTTCCGCCGCTCAGCGGGAGGTAAGCCGGCCCGGCCGGCTCGTATGACTGCACGAGAAAATGCGCTCAAATTCTCCCGACTTCTTGCAGGTAACAAATGGGAGCAAAAGAGTCGAGATTTACGGCACCGTTAGGGTCCCTCCGTCGAAAGTTGGGGTTCTCAAATTTTCTGGGTCCACGGACGCCTCGCAAGGGAGACATTTTTCCAAGGGTCCGCCCTCACCACTTCATGATCCTCACGCCAACTGTACCTCTCAACGCAACAGGAATGAAAAGAAAAAAAAAAACATCTGAACGCTACAAGAAGAAACGGGACATATTTTGAAAGCAATGACATATGATGAGAATTAAGTCAGATGTTTTCACAATGTTTTTTTTTTTTTGGTGGGGGGGGGATAAAAGTCAGTCTTAAAAGGATTAAAAAAAAATCCAATAAAATACGATGACATAAAGGTTTAAAAGTTTAACAAGGGGGAAAAAAAAGTCATATAATGTGAATTTATAAAATACGACGTGAGGATGGGCACGGACGTTTTTGGAGCCTCGTTAATGTTTCGTGAAATAGTTGACATGCAAAATCACGCGTAACCTAACTACCGACCCGGAAAACAAACATTAAGAAGCAAAATTTATTTGGTCAGCTTAAGTTTGACGTCTGTGCCGCAAACACTCCATTTTTGAGGAACACATTATTATAAAACACATTTATTCAACAACCAGGGCTTCAAATTAAACGCGGTAAAACTTGAAAGCGCGCCTTTGGCTGGCAACCAGTTGAGGGGGTCCGAAGACGGCTGGCAAAGGCGCCAGCGCGCCCGCGACCCTCATGAGGATCGTGGAGGGATGAAAGAACAAATTCGTAACCAAGTGGAATCATAATTTGAAGAAAATTCATCATATTAAAATCACCATCAGGGATGTCGTTATCAAATATTTTGCTGTTTGGCTCTTCTTCTGAAAATTCTATTGAATATTCAACAAGCATTCAGACCCAAAAATAAATAACTCAATTTTATATAGATTTTGCTTGGTTAAATAAATAACATTATTTTATAATAAACAACTTTTTTTTTTTTCCATTACCCCTCTAAATTTGGTCTACGCATACGCGCAAAAATTAAGATTCTGCAGGTTTCTCAGTCTGTTTTTTGGGAGTGCGTAGCGACCATGAAATTCAAAGTCACGAGTATTTGCTGGAAACATTCGAGTTGATCAAGTTGAGTATGAAATTGTGTCTTTGTGGTGTGAATTAAATATAGGTTGAACAGGATTTGCAAATCATTGAATTCTGTTTTGATTATTTTCTAGATATATATACATATAATTAATAAAAATTGACCTAAATTTGAAAAATATATTTAAAAAAACAAATAAAAACCAACACACCAGGTATGAAAATTCAAACTATGCTAAAAAACAACAACAAAACAAAGTCAACATGAAATAAAACTATCATGAACAACCCAGCACTCTTCTAACCCTGTGCTGTCCCAAATAATCCAAATATGCGCAGCGTTACACCCCGAAACATTTTGGAGGGCAAACGGAAAGGATGAAAGCCTCATCGAACGGACAATGTCAATCTTCTGTGGGACGGCGTCTGCTTCCAGGCTAACTTCTCACGGGGAATCATTCCTTTTCCCTCTCGTGAACGTACAGACTTGCCTTCGTACGCTCCCAATTGCATTTCACCGCGGCCATGTTTGCAGTGGCGTGAGTGAGAGCGGCGCGCGGCCGCCGTGTTTCAGGCCCGACAATCACCGGAGGCTTCCTAATGGGAAACAGACGCGCGGCGTACATTTACATTTCCCAGGCCAGGCCGGAAACAACGGGTCGGGCCAGGCCAAGGCGGTAGCTGCCATCTTGTGTCATTTTAGCCAAGAAGAGAGGAAGTCTGGGAACGTGAGACGGAGGCGCGGGGCTGCTGGGGGTGGGGTGGGGTGGGGGGGTTAATGGCGTAGGTGTCCGAGCCCGACGGCAAGTGCGGAATGTTCAATCGTCGCGCGGGCGCCGCGTACCCGATGCGAGCGGCGCCCATCAAAAGGAGCGTTTCCTCTCTGCGTGAAAGGGCCGCGAGGCCTGTTCAGAATGGGCCTTTAATCAGGGGGACCCCCCCACCCCCATATCATTGGCCTCAGGAAGTCACATAATTGAAGTACTATCGCATGTAATGACTAGCATGAACACAGACCGATGAAAAGGAAGTGACCTCACAACTATCATCGGGCAGGTAACGTTTGGCATGTGGACCGACCAATAAGGAGGCGGCGACACGACACACAGACGTAACAAGCAACATTTGTTTTTGTTGTTTTCAGAAGCTAAATTGTAATTGAGTAGTTTTAATTAGGTGCAGACCAATTTTAATTGCCCGACCACTTTAATACAGACAAAATTCGGAAAATATTTTTTTATAAACTTATACCAACTTAAAAAATAAACTTATAAATATTTGAAATATTTGAATATTTTTGTTTATAATGTAATGTGTCAGTGTTTTTTAAAAAAAAAAAAATTAAAAAATGAGCAAAAATGTAAACAAAAAGATCTGCCTTTTTTGGCAGTTTTTTTTTTTTTTTTTTGCAATAGCCGCAATGCGTTGACCGACCTTGATGGCGTCCTCCACCCGCATGTGTCCCAGCAGCTTCCCATTGACACTGAAGACCCCAAACTGTCCTTTGTCGTAGTAGATGACGCAATGGCCCTCGGCCGAGGCCTGGATGAGGCGCGGCCGCGAGCAGCCCTCCGGGCCCTCGAGGGTGCGCAGCAGGTCCCCGTTCATGGAATGGATCAGGCACGGACCTTCTGCACACACCACGTGGGGGTTTGGGGATTTAGAGGGAGTCGGGGCAAAGCGGCGGGAGCGGAAAGCGGCTGACCTTTGCATCCGCTGAGGACCAGACCCAACTCGGCGCACACGCAGGAGCACGTGACTTCGCAGTCGTGGCCCGTCAGGATGGCCCGAGGTGTGGTGATGCCTGCTGGGGAAACAAACACGCGCATCACAACCCGCGCAACCCGCGTGTCTTTTGGTTTGAATGATGGTTTCTTAAAATAAATCAATAAATAAGAAGACAAAGTCACGCAGCAGTTGCAGTTTTAAAATGTCATGACTACCATGTCGACAAACCACTGAAGAGGATTCAGATGTAAGCAGCTAATTCCGGGCGCCGCACGAAAAAATATGTCTACGTACCTGCCATTGATTGGCCAATTCTTCAAAAATCTTGAAAAAATGTCCTTGGCATTGAATGAGTTCAATGACATTGCCAAATTTTATGTATGTATGTATATATATATATATATATATATATATATATATATATATATATATATATATATATATATATATATAAGTACCGTAATTGTTTTTTTTTAAATTAAAAATTTGATGTATTTGGAAAAACACAAAAAACAATGTTATAAGAATAATCCATATTTTTCGATTTTTATAATCATAATTTCCCAACTTATGAAAAAAACTCTTTTAATAAAATGTCCTTGGCATGGAATGAGTTCAATGACATGGCTAAATTGTTTAAAAAAAAAAAAAAAAAAACAATCCAAAAAAACAAATCCAAGTTCTTCTTTTTCTAAATTTAAATGTTGTTGTATTTGTAAAAAACAATACAACAATGTCAAAAGAATACTCCATATTTTTCGATTTTTACAATCATCATTCAAATATGAAGTCATTGACAGTCATTTTGGAATGTTGTCATGTCTTTGATGCTTTTCATTTTGCCGTCGGCAGATGTTTCCGTTTGAGAGCACATGTTGGAAGCCGAAAACGAAGAAGAGGAGGAAGCATTTATGGGCGTTTGCTTTGGCACAAGCTGAAAGAAACCCCCCCCCCCCCCACACACACAAACCCCCAAACAAAAAAAAAAAAAAACAACCAGAAAAAAACCCCCTGAATTTCGTCTGTACTAAGTTTGGACTTCACTGACATTTTTAATTATTCGCGCCGTATCTTGAGCTTGAGCACATGCAAACATCAAATGCAATGTGATACTTTTAGTGTGCCAATGCTTGGACGCTTACAAAAACTAAAAAGTCGTTCATCTGCAGAGAAGCCGTTGCCACTTTTGTACTCTTTTTTTTTTTCTCAATTAAAAAAATACACAAGCGGCTAACAGTCAAGTGTCATTTCTGAGTGTGACCAGCTGATGGCGACGTTGCCTGAAGAATCGGTGCAGGCTGCACTTGAGCCAATCGGAGGCCTTTAGTGTCAACATCACCAAGCGTGTGTGTGTGTGTGTGTGTGTGTGTGTGTGTGTGTGTGTGTGTGTGTGTGTGTGTGTGTGTGTGTGTGCTGTGCAACCGAGTGCAATGCGCCACGAGTGAGCTTTTGGTGTGCATTTGCATGAGCGATTCGGCTTTTGGGAAGAGACGGAAAGGCAAAGTCAGGCATTGTGAGTGTGTCACTGTTGCAATGTGGCATTGAAGGCTTCGTCAGCTCTGCCGTGGAATGACACACAAATCATGTTGACAGTCGACAAGATTCGTTACACAATCGGGTTCGATCAAATCCAATAAGCCGTATTCGTTTTTTGTTCTTTGAGCCGTTTTGATTTGAAAGGAGGGAAAAAAACATTATAAACACATTATATTTCTTCAAAGGTATTTGTGAAAGTAAAAATAGGGAATGAGGACTAAGATAATTGTGAAACAATGGAATAATTCTGAAGGAAATTAAATTTGTTTATATTAAAATTGACTCGAAAGGGAAAGTTGCAAAAATGTATGGAAAAAAAAAGCATTGACGGTATTTTCTTGACAGGAAAATAATATATGATTTCAAATAATTAGTTGGACAACAATCAATAATTATTAATTAAATGAATGAAGTTATTTTTTTTAACTAAAATGAAATGATCAAACATGAACACTGATTATGAGTCGAAAAGTTACCGAAAGAGTGATTTGAGTGATTTTCAACTGAGAGTCTGAAATGATTTATCTTGGTCTTATATCACAAAAACCTGCCGTTAGAACAGGGGTGTGTTGACTTTTGATATACGCTGTCCATATCAAAATATGGAGGGATCGAGATTTATCGGGATATGTGAGGCCTATACACACATTGTAAATAGAGAAGGACTCATTAAAACGAGCGTGGGGGAAAAAAAAAGTGAACAAAAAAAACTACCGGGACGAATGAATCAAACAGATGATTGACATGAACGTGACGTCATGCATCCTCAGTGTTTGATGGCGCGGTAACCATCCGCGAGTGCCTTTCCACGCACGTCACCCAACCACGTGCTCATCCGGCAAATTAGCCTCCGACGACTCAAGTGCGCGCGATGCTTTGATGACTGCTAATGCAGCACATGACCAAGTATATCCCCCCCCCCCCCCCCCCCCTCCCCCCCCCCCCCCCCCCCCCCCCCCCCCCCCCC
>CAAKHF010010134.1:3414-45546 GCA_901007745.1 Hippocampus kuda | reverse complement strand
ACTCCTGCACCGTGCTGCCCTAGACCCAACTATTTGTACATTTCCAAAATACGATTCCATTGAATACAAATGACAATTAATAATGGTATGATTTATGTCCCTTGAAACATTGCAATAAAAAGTCATCTTGCATCACGGAAAAGATCGTGGTCGTGGTGGACTTTGTATTTAAAGTGACGCTCCAGAGTCTGACTCAACCTGTCTGGGCCTCGGCCGCAAGACAAACTTGTATTAGACTCTTCCTTGACCACAGCACCTCAGATTTCCACATTTAGAGAACCCGTTTGGAAATCCGCAAATAGTAGTTGCAGCGAGAGAGGACGGAGAGGGCGGAGTGGATCAAAGCTGCGCCATTTCAAATCCCTTAAATCTTACATGCTGTTCATTTTTCGCGTGCACATTATACATGCGTTCTGGTTCAAATTTTGACGTGGGCCAAGGATGTCTTCATCATAATTGTCTGTATCAAATTACACTTACAGATCGATTCCAAATATGTTATGAGACTGTCTGACATGAAGAAACGGAAGAGCAATCCGAAATCAATGCTTCCGAGGAAAAGAGGAAGTTTATTTTGATCTACAGCGTTGGAGATACAGTAATCCCTCGTTTATAGCGGTTAATGGGGGACCAAAACCACTCGTGATGAACGAAAATCCGCGAAGTAGCGACCAATTAACATATACATAAAAAAAAAAAACAAATTGCCCCACTTGGGCCTTTGCGCTTGAGCAGAGCGCACTAACACACGCACTAACACACACACACACACACGCACACACACACACAAGCGATCCCACATGTGCAGCAGACGTGTTTATGATTAGTCAATTAAGGATGATTAGACAATTAAGGATGGAAGAGACCTGCTTTTGTTCTTATAAGCCTCCTCCCTCTCTCTCTCTCTCTCTCAGCCACACACACACACACACACACACACACACACAACCAGACACGCGCACGCACTCGCACACACTACCGCATGTAAACAACACTTAGAAACTGATTAAAGATCAAAGAGTAACCCACGCGATATATATTTTTTTATGAATATGTTTGAAAAAATTCGCGATGCACCGAAGCCACGATAAACGAACCGCGAAATAGCGAGGGATCACTGTATTTCATATTTTACAAGTCCTGATCTTGCACCTGTTTCTTTTTCTCCTGTTGCTTGATCATTCCAATGCTGTTTTGCTCTGTCACTGTCCCGCCTTCAAAGACCAACAGGTAGCTTGAACCTGTGCAAATGCGGCGCTAACACAGACAGTTCCCAGGATTGTTCCAAGATCTCTCCTGAAAACTGTTAACACCGTCTCGTATAAAATATCCACAATTTATGGCATTGAAGTGTTGACATTTCCGAGAGATTAACCTTGACCGCCATTTGGGAAAATGCCATCAAATTTCCGCTTGAAAGAATCACATTCAGGTCATTTTTATTGCTGTCAAAGGTCAAAACGGGTCAAATTTCAGCCAGACAGTAAGAAGGCCATTGCACTTGAGGGCGCCTGCATTATGGAGATTACAAAGGAGAGATTAGAGTCAAAAGAAGGTCAGCAACCCGTTCAGCTTTCGAGAGCGCTTCCAATAAGCCGTCAACGTGCTTTATTCATTGCCTGACCCGTTGCATTACTGTTATTATTGTTTCGAAGAAGGAGCGTCTTACATGTGGAGCCAGACTCGCTTGTACAGGTCCGATGTCGTGGTCACTGCATCCAAATTACAGAGCACAATGACTTTGCGACGTTCGGCCAGCCATGAGAAACACGCGGCAAACTCTTTAGTTGTCTTCGGGGAATTTTTTTGGGGTTGTTTTGTTTTTTTTGTTTTTTTGGTGGGCAGACATTGCCTGCAGACCACCAGCAAGTGTTTATTATCGCAGCTGACCACCATAAGTGATGTCAACATGCAGATATAGTTAATCGGTCCACTTTGTGTTTGGCTTCTTTACAGTGGAGGGTTTAGTGTTTCCGCGGCATTTTAACAGATTTACGACCGTCTATCGGAATGAGAATCGTCTTTATTGACGAAGTTGGTTTATTAAACACACAAGGAATTTGTTCTTAGTAGTTCATATCACAGAGAGGGGGGGGGGTTCATCGGGGGCTTTAAATGATTGCTGATTTGTGCTCATTTCCATTTCATCTCAAGTGGAATGTGATTAGTTGATTTTGAACACAGCCACATCCGCAGTTTTTATGCCACATTTTCTTCGCTTTTTTATTTTTACTTCCTCTCTTGAAAAAAAAAAAATTGGACACAATACTTTGTGTTAAAAAAAAAAAGTTTCCAACGTGGATAAATCAGTGCTTTTTGCACGGAGACAAGACTTCATGTTGGTCAGACCGAGAAGAAATTCATCGGTGTCCCCTACTGGCTGCAATCCCTTCACTACTGATGCTCGGATTCCCTCAAACTGCAACCCCACCCCCCTCAACTTTTCCAAGGAGCCAGTTATTGTTGTCTTTTTCTTTTTTAATCTGCCATTGGCTCGTCTGTCAAGTGTCCCCTCACCCGAACTGATGTTTCATTTTTCCACACACTGGTTGTCGTCAACTGTATTTTTGAATTTACAGTTATAATTTACGCTTGGCGGAGTCTCTCTTGTCTCTTCGCCAAACAGCTGATTTTAGCCTGTGAGGTTTTTATTCTAAGATTATTTTGTCCAAAATCGGTGGTCAAAACAAATTGCTCTCCTGATTAAGAATGGAAAAATATCGGTGGATACTTGCTGTGCGACAGAGCTGTGTCTCTCTGTGTGTGCAAAGACCCACACTAATGACAGTACCCTTATTGGGGTTTTTTTTTTTTTTGCATCCAAACTGCCATCTTCTGCTGTAAATATCAAGTCTGGCTTGGTAGACAGCGACCAAAAACCCAAACCAGAAGGAGCAAACCTCCTCTTCCTGTGTCCCCATCCCGGTTTATTCCGGGACGCTTTTGGATGAGCAACACACAAAAAAAAAAAAAATAAATAAAAGGAAAATGAAGGAAGAGCCTCTTTTCCTGATTTTTACAAGTGTAATTTGCTCAAGTGGGTTAAGGGAATTAAAAGGAAAAACAGAGCTGAGAGAAGGTACAGGATGTTTTGGGTCCAGGTGCCTCCGTTTGCTTTTTGTTGACATGCTGCCAAGGTCTACTGCACCTCCAACCGCAAGAGTCAGTAAATAGTTTAGTCCCCCTCTGTGTTGCACCGCTTCATTTGCAAAGTATCTCACACGTTTGGGGACTGTGTTTAAGTTCAGACCCAAAAAGGTAAAAGGAAATAATAACTAAAGGCCCTGTTCGATTTGTTGTGTTGCTTGCAAAATTGTACAATATGCTCAACAAACTTTTTTTTATTTAAAAAAAAATTATTAAATAGTAAATGGATAAGTAAATGGATATTCCATTCTGTTGACAATAACTAATGTTACTTAAAAACCTTGTAAGTTAATTCAGATATTTATTTCTAAATAAATTGAAGATAATTGCTAAAAAAAAAAAGTCTGGGAACTCAAAGCACCATTTCAGTTTTCCAGATTGTTGCGACCGTGGCTAAAACGGTGCCCAGCAATGCATGTCAGCTCAGACATTAGCGAGACTTGTAGCACCTTCATTCGCGTCAGCGGTTCGTTAGTTCTTATTACCAGACCCAGCCTTCAAGTCAGGGGTTAGTTAGTTCTTATTACTAGACCAATTTCTATCACGACACTACACGTGAGTGTACTTAGCTAGCTAGCTATGCTTCTAGCTATGCCTGAAAATGCATCTTCCCTGGATGACAATTTACAGCGGTTATCTGTGATCGCCCTGGGCAGCTTTATATCACCTAGTTTGAGTACAAAAAAATATATTAAAACTTTTTAAAAAGCTGCATCCATATACTTTCGTATAGTTAAGATTAGCGAGTACTGCCTGTGCTTTGAGCAGCTGATCTCTGTGTCCAGATGCCCCCCTTGCCTCTCTTCTGTAAGCTCTTCCTGCATAACTTTGGCTCGTTCAGTCAGTAACTAATTGACAATTAATAATTGACAATCATGTGCACAAAATCTAGCCATGTGCATCTCCGAAAATACCAAAACTAGTCTAGCCTGCCAAGGGGGAGATTCATACCACCATTTGTGCCAGACTTGCTCTGGCACAAATACGGAGCCCTTTGAGTTCATTAGTCAGCCACAAAACAATTTCAACTTGTAAGGTAGCGCTACATTATGCAACGAATGTGACTGGAATACAGTTGGCTTTGCTATTTTAAGCTGTGTTCTTCTTTAACCATAGTACGCAGCCCACAACAGCCCCCTCTGGATGCCACTTAACTCGGGGCCCTGAACCCACCATCGTCAAGGGGATGCATTGTACAATAAAAAGACTGCGATGTGTGATTTTTGATTCACATTTTGTGGCGCCCGACGTATAATGTTTATTTGGAGGCAGACAAGGTCGCCAAATTTAGACCACAAAGACAACAGTGCTTACATCGTCCCGCCGCAAAGCCGTGCGGTGCAGCGTTAACTATCTACCTTGAGAGGTGAGAGGAGCGACCACAGATCCCGCGCATAATGCACCAACATTATTGTTGCAGAAATAGGCGCTATTGTTCTAGAAATCCAGTGGGCGTATGACTCCTCCGCACATTGTTGGCGTATCTGGGTCTTTGTTGAGAATTGGCTGACGTTGCCTGAGGGTCATGGGGTCATTCGAGGATTGGAGGATGATTTGGAACCTCTTTTTTGGGTTCATAAAGAGTGACTTTTTTATGTTTTGTATTGTGTTTTCAAGAAAAACAGGTAATCAAACATCATCTGGTTTGATTCGTCCAACACAATTCGTCCACTTTTTCAGACATGATTGAAGAAGACTCTGGAAGATCAAGGCATGGATCATTTTAACCTGTTTTGGTCAGTCCCGCCACACCCTGCCAGCAATAACTGCAATGCACCTTCAATCTTTGGGAGAGACTCCTGCATGGGGATTTTCTTTTGTGTAATTACACCAAGTCATGTTTTCCTAATTAACTAGCCCGAGAATTACGCTGCCACACACACTGATACCGAGTCGTAAAGGGATGCATGTAGCACGATGTTGCTATGTGTTGCATCAAACCACTTCTATGTTACTTAAATTGTTTATTAGCACACAGTTGTACATTATTCAATCTAGCACTTGGTGACCGGGACGGAATTTCACTTTGTGATGCTGCTCTCGTTCCTTGACGCAAGTCTCGAGGCACCACTGGTATCAATCTTTTAAGAAACGGCAAGTGGAACAGCCGAAGCTCACGAGACGAACCGCTACTTTTATCCACCACCATCTTATTTTCGCACTCTCGTACCCGTGTATATATACAAAGACTCTGTCGCCTTGCTGTCCAGAGCATTTATAGTCCGGCAACGGCAGCAGACGGCCAAGTCGTAAGCCCTCTGTAAATTCGCCACTTGCGAATAGAAATTAGTCAAATGCTAAACGGCAACGTGGAGGAGTCAAGTCATCTCGATGAGTAGTTGACATGGGCAACCGTGGTTAGCCCTGATCAAGCCATCGCCCATGGACCAGCTGGCCACATCCTTGAGTACCGACACGCTGAACTTCTCCCCCGATGCTAAAAGTAGCTTCTTGATCCAGTATGTGCTAGTAACCGTGTACGTTTGTTGTGTTCACTACTGCGATGGGGATAAAAGCACAAGAAAAGTTTGGTGAATATGTACGCATCATGGCAATAAAGATGATTCTTCTTCTTGACTACTCGGCAGCGGGTACCCTGGCAGGATGCAGTAGCATTCCTTCGGAAGCTATGTGGAATGCAAATGCGGATAAGTCAGCGGTAAATCTGGCGGAGGTGTTCGAGTGGAGAGAGATAGGCCGCAGCTTAAGCGCGCCATCATTTCCATCAAATCCCTCCCGGGAGGCAGCCAAAAAATGACCACTCCTATTTGGTGCTTTTTTTTTTTTTTGCACACTTATATAGACTTGTTTTTAAGTACAATATGTGGATAAGTGCCCTGTATTTTTAGTTAAATGAGTCCCTGGCTGCTGCAAATCTGATATTTTCTTGCCTAAGCAGCTGAGTCAGACGGTTTTCGAAATAAACTTGGCTCAGCGCGAATGTGGCAGCAAAACTTATCATCATGACGGCGATAAGCTTGTGCTCAACTTCGCTTGACTGGTCAGCGTCGTCTGGCGTCACGCAGCTCTATTTTCATCAGATTTGGACTTTTTCATTCAGACTTTGAGGGGCAAAAATGCTCGCATGGATTTAAAAGTTGAGCGTTTCCAAAAGCTTCACTTGTGTTCGCTAGCAAGTTTGTGAGTCGGTTATGTAGAAAAAGTAACATGACCACTTTCCACGAAACTTTCCACAATATGGGAATAGTTAGTTAGTTAGTTTGTTTGTTTGTTGTAGAAAAGATCTATGCACCAAATTCCCATTGGCTTATACAAAACTTTCCAACAAAACTAGTTAGCGTCGGTCGGGTAGTGAGCAAAAGAAACAAAACCAACAAACTTTGATTTTTCACAAAAATAGCTAGCTCACGGATTAGTTATTTAGTAGGTTAGAGAATCATCAATTTAGCAAAAGCAACATTTCCACAAAACATTCCATAAATCTAGCTAGCTCGGTAGTACATAATTTTGCCCCCCCCCCAAAAAAAAGTCTTCTCTCATCACGTCAACAAATCTAATAGTAAGCAAGCTAGTTAGTGAATCAGGCCAAAACAACATGAGACCAATGTACATGAAATTTTCATAAACCTAGCTAAGTACTTTGTAGCTAATACATTCCTTTGCAAAAAATAAAATAAGATCACGAACATTTCTGACCGATTTGTATTCAACGCTCCACAAAACTAATAGTTAGCAAAGTAATGTGTTAGTTTACAAAAATGACAAACGATTCCCACCAAATTCTGTAAAAGTTGCTACAGAACTAGCACACATGATACATGTCTTATTAGTGAGTTGGTTTTTGAGTTTTACACACACACACACACACACACACGCACACACACACACACACACACACACACACACAGCGTAAGCAGTGCAGGTCAGCGTAGAGGCGCTTTGAACTACTGGAGTCGATTAAAAATACTGTAATAATATTTTATCAGATTTGGACATATTCCATTCTTAAAGAGAGAGAAATGCTGGCAAGGGATCAAAAGCTGAATTTCCCAAGTTCCTTTCTCATCCATCCCTCAAAGTGTTACCTCCCACACATCACCACCTAGCTCCACCACTGCCATCTTTTAAGACCCTTTTAACACTTCCGGCTCCATTCAGGTCCGCATTTGTGTCCAGGAGCCTGTAATTTCCTCAGGGCCCCCATCAAGTGTGCCATTCATAAAGTCTAAAGTAGCTTTTAGCGGTCCGTGGAGTTTATTGAAACATTAAATTTGTGACGGTGCGTGTATCTTTAGCCATATCCCAGCTCACGTGATTAGGTTTGGTCGGCTCGCTTACATGAACCGACAATTATATGCGCCTCCTGGGTGTGGGTTGAGCCTCGGGCAGCACGGCGACAAGAAACCAGAAACATCCATTCCTGTGCACTGGAGCGCACCAAAACAGGGACGAAAGGCGAGAGCCTTTCCTCCTTTGAAGGTGTTATCTTTCCAAAGTGTTTGATATCGCCGCACACAGTGCCCTAGTTGCAATCTCCCAAGTTGCTTTTTCACTTCTTGCTTCTGTTTGTCTAATGTCGTATGTTAAATCACAAATAAAGAATTAACTTAAAGCTTTCCACAAAATCAGTTAAGACAGTCCAAAGAAATCCATGGACGTTATTCTGTGACCACGATCATGACTCAAATCCTTCAAATCTCAAATAAACTTTCCCCATCGATAGGAATGGAAATGCCATTAAACTGCCCCTACCCCCAAAACATGTTTAGTGTGACTTTTTAATCTGGAAAAATAGTATTCGATAAAACATTCCACTGGATCGCATTCGATAAATACATAGAGTAATAACAAATGAATGACGTTCGATGACGTATTGGAGGGATGTGTATGGATGGGCATTCATACTGCAGATGCCCGAGATACATAATTAGTTAATTCGTTAATAATACTCTACAATGAAAAGCTATCAAAAGAGCGCTACTGAATTTTGCTCCACAAAGTGCAACGCATGATGTCATATGATGCTGTGGGTTCGGACATGTCTCCTCAATGGATGATGTCACATAACATGTAGCTGCATGGAGATTGTTGTACAAGCCCTGGTCTTCGCTTTGAACCTGGTCCCTTGTGGTTCTTTACAATAGCGCCAAAAGACCACATCAGTCGTGATGCGGTGCCGTAATGGCCTGTGCAGAGTGAGCCTTGCGCTGTACACTCACTACACTCTCCCTCTTTTTTTTTTTTTTTTTTTTAAGGAACCACCTTGTTTGCTCGGAAAAATAAATGTGGCCAACGGTAAAAACAAGGTTAGACATTTAATTCTAGTCATCCAAAGTTGACTTGAGGCTCCGCATCTCAGCATGAAAGTCCCTGTACAGACAGGGGCTTGCAGATGCAGATTGTTGTTGTTTTTCCAGCTTAAAAAAATGTTTGGACGCCTAAATACGGACGACTTCCATCGTCGTGTTTGAACGCATAAATAAACACGCAGGGAGGGTTTTTTTTTGTCCCATTTTCTGAGTCCTCGCTCCACCCTTTGCTGCTCTGTCATTTCAACTATTCTAAAATAGTACGTATAAAAATTGGTGGCACAAGGGCTAAAATTAAAAAACAGTTGTTAATGGCTGTTTGAGCCAAACAAAAGTTCAGCTTGCTGACTAAACCTCAGCATTTTGCGAAGAACTCAACATGCGCAATTCTTTCATCACTTAGTTTACAAAAGAACCAATTTCTACCCTACCATCCTTGTTGGTTTGATAGTAAGTTAGTTTGCTAGGCAGGAGATATGGTTCGAGTTATTTCTTGCCAAAAACCTGTTTGCTGATTTTAGTTAGTTAGTTAGTTAGTTAGTTAGTTAGTTAGTTAGTTAGTTAGTTAGTTAGTTAATTAGTTAGTTCTGGCCACACCAAGAAAATGCCACATAGTTCCTTTGTCTTAACCATTTGCTGCGTCACATTAATTTTCACTTCCCTATTGGACACTGATCCCAGGGACAATTTAGAGTGTTCCATTAACCTGCCACGCATGTTTTTTGAAAACGGGGTGTACATGCAAACCTCTGTACTGTGAGGCGGACGTGTTAACCACTCAACCTCCGTGCAGCCCATTTTGTATTTTGTTCCTCCTCAACGCTTTATGTTACCAGTTTTGCCTGAACATACCGTACCTATTCATCAATAGCGCCTTTTTGTTTGGATTTTCTTTGGAATAAACTCTTGGGGTTACTTCTTGGAGTCGCATATTGTGACAGGAGTTGGTTAATTAGTTAATTTGTTCGCTCGCTAAGCTAGCAAGTTAGCCAGAAAAGGACTCCATTCACGGACCAGTTTTTTCAAATCTCGCCAACGACACGTGACCCACGTCAGCAAGGTAGCACTTTAGCAAAATTGCAGATAATATGCCCTCATTTACGTAAACGAAACTGTTGCGGAATCTTTAATTAAACCACCGAAGAAAGATGGCTGTCATGTAAATACACACCATGTCAGGAGTCATGAGAACAAGTGAGGAGGTCGGGTGGGGAGAGGGAAGGGGGTATGCACTCTAAATAGATTAGCCATCTCGAGGAAAAGTCTACACGCATCATTTATGGTCACTTGTGTGTTTTAGAACATGTGATTATTTGGGTGTGGGCATTTCCTATGCGGCGGTGCTCCAAAATGGAGAAATTACAGCTGGACTATGTCAAAGCACAGCGAGGCCAAGGTGGAGGACGAGAGAAGATAATACGGCGGGAGGAAACACAACACTGCAAACCACCAGAAATGCGGCTGTAATTGTAGGCGTTCCCCCACCCACTAGTGCCGGCTTGTTCGCTTCCAGCGTCGCTATGAACCCCAGAAATAGGCAAAAATAATAATGAGACTCACCTTATATTTGAACTGTTGACCGGCAATCAAAATGATGGCAATCGCAGATGGACGAAACTTCTGTTTTGAGTCCTTTTCCTGTCAGATGAAAAATTGTTTTGTTAAAAAGATTATTGAGTGTGTCGCCGTGTTTAAAAAAACATTGTGACAAACTGGCTTTTTATTTTATTTTATTTTTTTTTTGCAGGCGTCACTGTCTAAAAGTGGCCCATTTAGCAGGGTCTCTGTGTATAAGTGGCTTGTTTGGCAGGGTCTGTGAAAAAATGTTTTGGGTTTTGTTTTGGGAGACTCTTTAGAAGAAAAAAAAAGACAAGCTTTGCTTGATCCGTTTTTAAAAGTGATATATTTCATGGGGTCTCTCTATGTTTTAAGAGGTCTCCTGAGTAAAATATTATTTTTTCTTTTTTTTTTTTGCTGATTTGATTTCATCTGCACTCTCAACTCATGCTGGAAATCAGAATCAGAATCTCTCCTCTGCCTGTTATTTTTGCTGCCACCTGGCGTTGAACATGGGTACCACATCATGGAGCCTGCCAGACAGTAATAATCGCATTTACGAGATTCCTACTCGAGTTTCATTTAACTGGCTCGTTCCGAGGGCATACACGGACGCTCTTTAACAACAATAAAGTTGCAGGCATGTGAATTGGGAGTATATTCAATATCTTTTTACCATGACATTATGACACGAAGCATCTCCGTCCTGTTTGTCCGACAGGCTCCGATGAATCCAGACAGCCAGACAGATTCATCTTGGAAATGTTGCAGACACTGTGCATACACTCGATGTGGACTTTGTGGACAAACAAACGAGCCGCGACCCATTTGGACCGGTTTTCTTTTAAATAGATTCGTGGCTCGTATTTTAAGATGTTAGATGTATTCATACAGCGGAGTTCCTGTCAACATGAACTCCAGGAAATGAAACACATTTAAATGAACTCTAAAGTGTCAAAACAAATTGAAAAGAAAACACCTCAATAAAAGGAAACATGAATTTCAATTAGATGACATTAATTGAAGTAAAAATAATTATTAATCGATGAAATCAACATGCAAAAATTAAACGAAAACATAGTGTAAAACAATTAAAATAAAATTAAAATGTAATCTCTAAATATCTGATTATAGTAAATTAAAATGGGGAAAAATATTCCCCCCCCCCTCACAATAGCTTTGCTGTACTATTTCGTACAAAGTAAATACAAATTTTAAAAAATATATTCACTTAAAGATCAACAATACATGTATTTCCTGCTCGTAAAATAAAGCAACATTAAAGTAAAATAAATAAGTGTATAAACAAACTAAACTAACTAAATAAAAATAAATGGAAAGAGATGATGATCATGAAATTAAAATATTAAGTATAAAAATAAAGTGTGACTTTCTTCCCTTGTCGCAGGAGCTGTCGTTCTACCAAATAAAATGAAATTAAATTAAAGTGTTAAAACAAGCAAAGAAAATTGTTGTTAATTTGATTATATTTATTGAAGGTGTGAAAACATAAAAATGTAATTATGTAAACCAATTTAAATGGTCTGAAAACAAAGAAACCAAAAAGACAACATTCTTGTGATTCCCACTGCATTTTCTTTGTGTTATTTCCAGCCAATAAAATAAAATAATGGACAGGTAAATGTAATAATACAAAACACAATTCAATAAAATCGAATCAGGTTTTAAAAAATGATATTAAAGTGTAAAAAGAAACAAACAAAAAGACAAAGGGTCATGCCTTTTGTCAGGACTTTTTACTGAATTTATTTTAAATTTGATTTAAATGCTACCAAGAACAAAAAAACAAACCTGTCATAACTTTTCTTCTTGTGGCTCTGTGCTTTTTTTGTGCATTGTTCTCTTATTCAAAAAGAGGAATTTCTATTTAAAAAAAAAAAGTGATAATCATCATGTGTCTGGCTTTTTCAAGACGTGGAGGCACCCTGATGTGACATGCCTGTTCTGGGCAGATCTGCCTGCTAATTACAGCTCTGCTTTTTTTTTTTTTGAGGAGGGAGGTGCTTGAATGATGGGGACTTTTTTTTGTTGCTTTTTTTTGTTGTAATGATGCTTATGGGCAGCGATGGTATAAATACTCGCAACTTTGACAGGGGAAAGGCAGCATATCCTCAGTTGTGCTCCAAGCCAAAGGATATACAGAGAAACACCAGCAGCTCACTGGTGCTGAGGAGATTGATTTTTAAATCCCCCGCCCCAAATTTGGTGTCGGTAAGTGTCTTTATTTATTTGTTTTATGGATACACTCAGCATCCCTGAACTGTTTCTTACTTCCGTGTTAGTGTAGTATGTACGGGAGATTTTTTAACTTGCAGCATCATGCAGGGTGGACTTAGCTGTTGGAAGTTTTTGTAGCTGCGATACAACTTTTGAGCATGTTTGTCGTTGTTGTTTAAAATAAACTGTTCCCATTGCAGGTTTTGACCGAGAAAGATGGACATCCGCGTCGCCTGTATCGTTGTCCTCATGGCTGCCCTGGTCGCCGGCCACGGCAAGGGCTACGTTGTCAAGAAGGTGGTGAAGGCCGCCCCCCAGTACGAGCCCTACCACGTCAAGAGCCAGGGTAAGAACATTTGCCCAAAATGCCCAATCACTGGATGGGATTTTGGTTAGGTTTCACACTGTCCTAGGAGTAGAATGGGTCGTATTCATTGTTTTGATTGTTGTTCATCTTAATTGAGACAACAACAGACAGGTTATGCTACTTTAGTTGTTTTTTGTTTTTTTTTTAAACACAATGTGGCGTGTTATGAAGGTCATTTTGTAATGGCAATTGCTCACAGACAGACATACAGATGAGTTAGGATTCTGAGTTTGACCCCAGAAAGGCATATTCAGGAAAAACTTGACGGAGGTCATTTTCATTCTTTTGTAACTGCTAATCTTCACAAAGATACAGAATATATAAGACCTGGGGGGGTAGATGAAGGGATGGCATATTCAGGAAAATCTTGATGCAGGTCATTTTTTTATATTTTGTATTTGCCAGGTTGGTTATTGTTACCCTCCTAAAAATAATGGCCAATGTCAGATTTTCTGTTGGGGTTTTTTTTGTTTGTTTGTTTTCTGAAAACACAAAAACTTCGACCAAATACTGATTATATGGTATTTTGTTAAGAAGTTTAGTTGAGGGGTAGAATTGAATGATCGGTTTAACCTCTTTTTAGCAAATGTGGATAGCATCCTGAGGAGATATTTCAGGAAAAACATATATATTGTGTCAAAATACGACTGAGGCCATCCATTACTTTAAGAGGGTAATGTTATGATAATATGTTATGATACTTATTTTAACCACGCTAAGATCGCGTTCATTATTTTGCAACTGCTTATGTTCACAATGATCCACAGGGATCGATTACGATACTGATTTTAACCCCACAGAGGCAAATGAAGGAAAATTTCAAATGCAGATCATTTTTGTTATTTTTCAATTGCTGGACATGATGGCTTGATGCAGTATTTCTGCATAATTCCAGACAGATTAAGTTTCAAACGAGACAAGATGTCTTTTTTTTTTTCCCAGCCTCGCAGACCGCACACAAGCTGCTTTTTTGGCACTGACAAATTAGAGCCCAGTCAGCCAGCAGCAGCAGTGTGGTTTGTTTGTTTGGGTGTGCCGCAGAGGGAGGAGGACCTATTTGCCAGGCTTTATTCTGAGCGGTACCGGAACCACATTAAAAAGGACAGAAATTAAAAAATACAAATACAATAAAAAGCAGCACTCCCTGTGAGTCACACAAGTTTAGGATTTCCTTTTAGATGAATAGTTCTTACTAAAATTACCTTTATAATTTGATATATACTGAAATATTGTGAAAGTAAAGGTTAGACCAAATATGATATTTTAAATTTAAAAAATAATGCAATAATAATAAATATAAACAAATGCAATAGATTCAACCGAAAATCCCTCAAAATATAAAGAAAATTAAATGATGGTGGAAAGTAAGTCATTTTTTAGCCTTTTTATTCTAATAGTTTTTTCACACCCCCCCCCATATTTTTTTTCTGACATGGCAGCAGTAAAATAAATCAAAGCATAAAAAATAGCAAATATATCGACATCCAACTATACAGTCTACATTTAGTTAACTGATTGTTGTAGTCATTTTTTTAAAATCTCAAAATGCAGAGTAAAATAAACTATAGCAAATTTAAAACTATGTATAGGATACTATATATACAGGTATATATGTGACAGAGAAATGCTGTAAAATGAGAAATGATGAATAAAAATGAAATATATACAGTACAGTTTCGTGCCAGTAAAATACTGCCAAAGGTAGTCACGCTCACATTAAGTGACTTGTCGAAGTCTTTTGCAGTCTTGTAGCCATGTTTGAACTCCATTCCTATATTTTAGCCGGCATGTCAATGAAAGTGACTCAAAACTCACATTGAAAACTAAAGTTCGATTACGTCTTTTTCTTTCTCTCTAAACTGACTTGGGAATTGGTTGTATTTTTTTACAGTGGTGGCAGGTGAGCCTGGTATTCCAGGTGAGCCTGGCCCCATGGGCCCCCCTGGACCCCCTGGCCCCGAAGGTAAGAGCGGCGTCGGCTACCCCGGACCCCACGGACCTCCCGGACCTCCTGGATCTCCTGGTCGTTCCATCACTGGCAAATCCGGAACCCCCGGAGGCCCCGGCAAACCCGGTATCCCTGGAGCCCCCGGTGAGAAGGGACACACTGGTGCCACCGGAGCCCAAGGACCCAGGGGTGCCCCCGGTTCTCCCGGAAGCCCTGGACCCGCTGGCCTCTCTGCTACTGGCAAGCCCGGACCCTCTGGTCTTCCTGGATCAATGGGACCAAGAGGAGAGCCTGGTCTGAAAGGACATCCCGGTATTCCTGGTCTGCCAGGTCCCAAGGGTGAGAGAGGTGTAGGAATTCAAGGACCCCAGGGTGCCACAGGCCCTATGGGACCAATGGGACCAACTGGAGCTCCCGGTCAGTCTGGAGTTGGCAAGCCAGGAAAGTCAGGTATGCCCGGTGAGCCAGGAAAGTCAGGCAACCCAGGTAGAGATGGTGCCCCTGGTCCCATGGGACCACAGGGAGCCAAGGGACACACTGGTGCCCCTGGTGTAGGCATTGCTGGCAAACCCGGTGATAACGGTGCCCCAGGTCTGCCTGGCCCAATGGGCCCCAAAGGCCACCAGGGAGCTGCTGGAGCCCCCGGAGCCCCAGGAACCCCAGGTTATGGAAAGCCAGGTGCAAATGGAGAGAAGGGAGAGAGAGGATTCACAGGTGCCACTGGTGCCACTGGTGCAAAGGGTGAGCAAGGTCCTACTGGATACACAGGTGCCACTGGTGCCACTGGAGCTACTGGTCCTATGGGCCCAGCTGGTGTAAGAGGTTTCACAGGTGAGCCTGGCGCTACAGGCCCCAAGGGTGACACCGGTGCCACCGGAGCTCCAGGAGCCAAGGGCAACAAGGGAGACGTGGGACCACAAGGTTTCCAAGGCAAGCAGGGTTACCCCGGCCCAGCTGGTCCCGCTGGAGCCAGAGGAGCCACTGGAGCCACAGGCGAGAAGGGTCATGTTGGTGCCCCCGGCACCCCAGGAGCCCCAGGTATCCCCGGCCCTGCTGGACCCAAAGGTCTCCCTGGCCGCGCTGGTGAGAATGGTGCCGCTGGTTCTGATGGTGCCCCTGGTGCCCGAGGAGCTACTGGACCTCAGGGTCCCGCCGGTGCTCCTGGCCACAAGGGACACCCAGGTCTCCCTGGATCCCCCGGCCCCGCTGGCTTGACCGCTAAAGGTGTCCCCGGACCTCAGGGTCCCCCTGGTCTGCCTGGCGAGAGTGGTTCCGACGGAGAGCCCGGTCCCGCCGGCCCTCCAGGCCCCCCCGGACCTCCCGGTGAGGTGATCTTTGAGAAAGGTATGGGAATGGGAATGACCGAGGTGATGGTCAAGGCTCCCATGTCTGCTTTCACAGCAGCTCTGACCACTCCCTACCCTGCCGCCGGCAGCCCCATCAGATTCGATCATATTGTGTACAATGCCGAGAACCACTATGACCCCGACTCCGGCATCTTCACATGCCAGATCCCCGGAGTTTACTACTTCTCCTACAGCATTCATGTGAATGGCGCTCACGCTCTGGTGGCCCTCTACAAGAACGACCAGCCTGTCATGTTCTCCTATGACGAGTACAACAAGGGCTTCCTCGACCAGATGTCCGGTAGCGCCGTGCTCCTGCTGAATGAGCATGACACCGTGTACGTTCAGATCCCCGACGAGGAGGCCAACGGTGTCTTCGCCGCCGAGAACGTGCACTGCTCCTTCTCTGGTTTCCTGGTCGCCTCGACGTGATAAGTCGGTCCATGAGACGGGAAACCCAACAGCCAACCAACTAAATGTGCTCTCTATTGCTCCAACCAAGAGTCAACCCTTCTGCTGACTTTTGCCTTCGAGGAATAGAAGCATGTCGACTTGAAAACTCCAACAACAAATAGGTGCTTCAAAGAAGGAAAAATCTAATTTATGTAAACAGGATATCAGGGATGGGGAAAGCAATTCAAAACATGACCCGCAGGATGCTTTTCGGAATGAAGACAGCATGTGAACCCGAGGTGTTAAATCTGTGTTGTGTCCTGGGTTTTTTTTTCTTTTCTTTTCCACTCTTTGATAAAGACTTCGACTGGTGATTCTGACTTTACTGTTTGTCTGGGTTTTTTTTCTTTGTTTTTGTACAATCTTGTCTTTTTTTTGTTCTTTTTTTTTTCTTGTCCCGGTGCCCAGTCATCTTATTAAAAGAAAAAGTACATCAATACTTTCGATGCAACACGTTGTACCTGTTGTCTTTGTATATGACTTGAATATTGTTAAATGGCAAAATGGTCAAATTGACCATGATAACTAAAAATAGGTCATCGGAATATGGTCAAATGAGCGGTGCTCGCTGAGCAGCAAACGCCATTTTATATCCCTGAAAATGCATCATGTCATGTAAAGCATTACTGACTCAAATAAAAAGATGTCTTAACAATAACATTATGCCTCTTGTTTGTTATGTTTAAATTGTGTCAAAACATGAAGGGGACAATTTTTAATTAATTCTATTTTGGAGTACGGATGTAACCATGTCAAAATGTGGAAAAAGTGAAGCACTGTGATACTTTCTGGTTGAAATCAACTTCAATTTGGACCCTGGCAACCATTAAAGTTTATAAAAATTTAGCCTGTGGGATTCTTAAAAATAGTGCGCATGTGGAACGGGTGTTGTTTGATGTACACCACATCCAAACTGGTGGGGGGCCCTAAAAGAGAGGAAAGTGGCTGGTATACACGAGAGGGACACTGTGGTCGGTGCAGTAGACAGACAGACAAGACAGAACCAGACAGGGTTTTGCCTTTTGGTTGATTCCACAAGCCGCACGCCTAAATTATCAACTACTCTACACTGGAATGAATCATGCTTGCTTTAGATAGTTTATGAACACTTTACACTTGTCTGGAACAGTAAAAACAACAACTTGAGTGGCAGTCTACCAAGGTTGGACACTTACCAGAAGTGTTAGCAGCAGGCTACTTCCTGGTTTGTTGGAGGGTGATGGGACCAAACCATTTGTGGGGCGGGAGATACCATTGCATCTTCAAAAAAACTGTTTCCGAAACGTTATGCCACCTTTCCTTCAACTTTGTTGAGATATGTCAGACGGTCAAGAAAAAATGAGAAGCTGCTTCCATTGCAAGCACAGGAAAGGACAGCACTGTTTCAAATGAATTCAACTCCACTTTTCCTGACTGAGATCAGCATACCATGGCAACATTGCACTGTACAGTATATTTAACCAAACCACATAACTTTGCCTTACAACACTCTGCTAGCTTAACGCGAAACTATTTTTTAAAATTTGTTTTGGTTTGGGTTTTTTTTTTTTTGGGAGGGGGCATGGTAGGGGGAGTTAAATTTTATTTGAATACTAATTTAATTTTAGTCTGGTGGTGCCTTTCAGATATGAGTTTAGTTCATTCAGTGACCATGCTTATATCTCAAAACACTTCTCAAGTCTCATCTTTCACCATTAAAATGAATGGGAATGCAATGAATCGGTTCCAGACCCACCAAAAAAAAAAAAAAACCCTCGTATGAAACACAAAAACATAACCTGTAATGCAAGCAAAAAGTGTAACTGTATCTAACATTTTGTCCTTCCTTGTTCTACTTCTGTGAGGTTTATTTTGCCTTCCACTGCAATGAAATCAATTTGAATTGCTCGTGGCCTGATGTTGTAAAGTTTTCTGTCGCCATCTAGTGGTAGGTTACTGAAACGCTCTCATATTTCAGATTTTTGCTTGTACAATATCTCAAGGCAAAAATTGGCCAAGCAACAACTTGTATCTTAAAAAACTCTGACATCAAGGCCCTTGTATCGCAAGACAATGCATTTTTTATTGAGTTTTTGGATGTAAAACAGGTGCCTTCGTTCAATAAAGGTTGAAACATTTTCCTCGGGTGGACATAATCATTCTAGGCTGGTGAACATGTTTTCAGAATGGTTTGCTGGAAAACTACGCGTCTGCATGTGTGGGGCAGACGAAGCGTCGAGTTTAGCGGTAACACAAGCAAGATGGCCACACGTGTAGCCAAAAGCGGCATAAGCAGAAATATGTGTAAAGCACGCCCAGCTTTTTGTGGCCGTCACACAGCCTGAAGCGGAGGAAGTGGCTGGTGCTCAGGGAACACAGGCACGTAGCTGTGGGTGGATATAAACATGTCGGATGCGTTTCCTGCAATTTTCAAAAACACATTTTATGGTGGAGGTGTTTATTTGTATTTATTCATGTCACGCAAACACAATACCGATATGACAGTGCCGAGAGCAACCTCAGGCACTGTAAACAAATATTTGCGTGCAAACACTGTAATTTATGACAGCCAAAACTATTGCTTGGTTCTCTAAGTGAGTCGACTATTGCAGAATGCGTCTGCATAATTGTGTTCGTCTTGCTGCATGAAAAATGTCAACACATATAATCATACTTTAAGCAATAAATACACAAACCGTCAAAGGAACCAAGGTCTAACAAGTGGGTTGCAAATCAATGCCAATGAAGTTGAGTTTCGAGTTTTTACTCAAAAATGCTGTGACCCGCAATGCTAACTGCAGGTCATGTACAAACTTTTTTAATCAAGAAAGCAAAACTTCAACACCAACATGTCTTTTGCTGATGAGTAGTTTTTTTTGGCTAGAGTGACACTGCATCATGGCTGAAAAAAATTATAAAATAAAATGAAAAATAGAAAGAGGGCTAACCATAAGTCTGCCCACAGTCTATGAATGTGAATTTTCATTGGTTTATACCTGTATGTGCTTTACAACAGCGGTCCCCATCCTTTTTTGCCCCACGAACCGGTTTAATGTCAGACAATATTTTCAGGGACCGGCCTTTAAGGTGTGACACATAAATACAACAAAATGATATGACCTGCGTGAAAACTGTGGTAATTTTGAACCATAACAATAAACACGAATCATGACACGAGGCACGTCCTATCTGGCCGCAACACTCTGGCCACTATGGTAACGTTTAAACGTGCCTTCAAAATAAGATATGGTGCAAATAAAAAGTGCATGAAAAATACGACTCACCATCGCTGCGTACTGTATTGTGCAGAATGGGCTTGGCACATGGGAATCTACCGTTGAGATAAATCCATATTTTAAGTTGGACTCCTCTTGGACTCTTGAAAGTCGTCGGCTCCTCTTCTGTCTCCTGGCTGGTCCTTTTCCCCTTCCCAAAGACGTTTGTTTTTTTTTTTTTTTTTTACTCATTTTGCTAGCTCCTGGGTTTCATTTTAGCGGTAACCTATCACGTGACCACGAAGCGCGCCAAGAGTGATGTACAGTAAACGGATGTAGCAGAGAATCCAGTTATTTTTCAAAATAAAACACATTTCAGATTCAAATTTTTAAAAAACGGAAGTTATTTTTTCTTTCTGTGCGTCCCGGTACCAAATGACCCACGGACCGCTACCGGTTCGCGGCCTGGGGGTTGACCACTGCCCTACAACATAGGATGCAGCCGACTCACAATTAGCAACTGCAACACTGTAGTGAAGACAAACTGGATGGCTGGATTGAAGGGACCTCAAAAACGAAAATGAACCGAGAGTGCCAATTCACACTTTCCTTTATTATTCAGTGCTCACAGAAAGTCAACACCTAAATACCATGTTGTAGCCAATGTTACATTCAATCCTTATGTACAAAAGAAGAAGAAACAAAAAAGATGTCCTACCTAGAATGTACTAGTCTAGAGATGAAGTGTTATATAATCATCACAGCTTGGTCAGTTTTTTTTTGTTTGTTTTGTTTTTGCTTAAAACATCTCGCAGTTTTATTCAGTCTTACAAATGGTGGGAAAAAAAAACAACAAGAAAACAGTCATTTACAATGGGTTAAAAATGTCATTTAGGTACATTTCAGTCATAAAACCAGCAATATCAAAGTCTATACAACGTGCATTACTACGGTTTGGAAATGGCAGACTGTAAAACGGCAGAAGAAGTGATGAGCACCTATGTTATTGTTAAGATTGTTTGGTTGCTAAATCTAGTTCCACGGAGAAGGGAATGCTTGTGGTCCACGCGATAGCTGAAATACGACGACGTTTTGCTTTGTTTTAAGACTCGGCTAAGGGCTGTCTTCCCTTTTTTTTTCTTTGTTTCTTTGTTAGTTTCGCTGCACAAGACTTGCACAGCTGTAGCTGCTACATCCAATTAGCCCAGCACCAAATACTTGAATTAAATATGTCAGCATGATGTAGAAAAAAAAAAATTCAAGCTCACAGTCGCACGTTCACCCACGAATGCAAGCACAGGGCCAGGGAAGATCCTCCCACAACCTACATTGCAGTCATTATGGATGAGATGTTCAAAAAAAAAAAAAAAAACAGACAAACAATTATAAAGAAAAACAAAATCCCTGGTTTCAGACAAGTCCTCGCATTCTTTCAGATGGGCTCCATGGGCCTCCTTCATTTCGGCGTGTTCTTCAGTAGAATTATTCAGCGGGGGCCTCTGGACTGGGGGTTACGGCGGCCTCGGGTTCAGCTGGTGAAGAAGCTTCAGCTGGTTTCTCCTCCTTGGCCACCTCGTCGGCTTTGGGCTCCTCAGGTGTGGCCGCTTCCTTGGCCTCCTCCTTTGCCGGCGCCTTCTTCTCTTCGGCCTTCTCCTCCTCCACCGTTGCTGCTGCTGCCGCCGCCCCTTCCTCCTGTGCTGGCGCCTTCTCGACTTCCGCGTTCTCTCCCTCCACTTTCTCCTCCTCTTCGGACTCCTTCTTGGTCTTCTTGAAGGAGAACCCGCTCAGCTTGAAGGACGGCTTCTTGAAGGAGAAGCGTTTCTTCTTCTGCTTGCCGTCCTCAGTTGTTTCCTCGGGTTTGGCAGCAGCCTCGCCGTTAGTGGCGGCAGCGGCGGCTTCGGGCTCCTTCTCAGCTTCCTCCGGCTTGTCCTCACCCTCCTTGGGCGCCTCCTCGGTGGGGGTGCTGCCGTTGGCCTGGACGTCGGTCTTGTTGGCCTCCTCGGTTGCCGGAGAGGCATCGCCGTTGGTTTTGGCGTGGCCATTCTCCTGAGAGAAGAAAGCGTGAAACTTCAAATGGCCAACAAAAGAAAGTTGATGGGAAGCAAGCCCATGATGTCTGCTGAAAATCATTAAGTAATTGAAGTACACACAAAAAAAGCACTAGTCACCAGGATTTGCTGCTATACTACAGCAGTTTGACACATCGGCGAATCATCATCAATGTGAGAAAGAAAGGTCTTATGACACATTTTTTATTTTGCTAATTGAAATTTTACAAATCAAAAGTATTAAAGGTATCGGTTCTTGGTATCAGTGAGTACTTAAAGAGTGACTACTCTCACTGGTATCCGTCTGAAATTAAGTGGTATTAAACATCCCTAAAATTCATCCAAAATAATTTTAGGTAATTGATCAAAAATGGACCCAATCTGCGGCATTTCAATCTCCAAATAAACAGTAAATATTCTGATTTCTGTAGCACTCCACGAAAGCAGAAAGCAATCCAAAAAAAAGACATCTGCAAACATCCGCTTATATTTTGGAAAACAATGATCAACATTTTCCACATTCTCTGAAGTTGCCAACTCAATATATGTCATGTTTTTCAAAAAAGGCATGGAAATGTCTTTTTATAATTTGATTCATCACCAAAATAATCAACAGATCAATCGATTATTAAAATAATCGGTAGTTGCTGCCCCAGTTGTATTTTTCTAATTGCACGGCATGGCAGTAGTGGAGTGATTTCTCTATTTCGGGGCCAGTTTTGCCAATACTGATCCTTATAATTATGATAGATGCCTTATTAATCACCTAACACTGGTGGTAATTGATACACACTTACGTTGATATCAAACTGCTGTGAGCACTGAGATATCCGTTTCAGTGTTTGTATGGATCGGAAATTAATACCACTGTTGGTGTGGACATCGGTCAAATCCAATGCCTAATGTAAATATAAATACAGAATGCTCGCATGGGTAGACATCAATGCTCAAAAAGTATTTAAAAACGCCCATTTAATTTGTGATCATTTTGTCCAAATTGATAAAGAATGTCCATTGTTGAACTAATTAATTATCCAAAGGAAGTTGTGTGTTGTCATCAAAGAATTTAAAAAGTCAGAAACTTTCAAATTCAACAACACATGCCATCCACCCGAATAATTGCCAAATATCGTTATCGTCACCGTATCTCGCACCACTTGCGAATCGAATTCAAACGCCATTTATTTGGACCAATTGGAAAAAAGCTAGTAAAGACCGAGCACATCTGTTGCTAGGAGAGTGACGACAGATCCCGGAGTCTAGACCAGTTTCACTTGTAGTACCGCCTCGGCGCCTCTAGGAGGAGATGGTGCGCTTTGGACGTACTAGAGGCCCGACAAAATAACGTTTTTAAGCCTCCTTGTCCTCATTTTAATCATCATGCAAATCTTATCTAATAAAGAAATGATAGAAATCTACACTCTGGTGGGTTGTGCGTGCTTATGGGGTAGTATTTAGGCATTTTTTGGAGCGTGTGGGAGACAAAACGTGGCTCTCCTCCTTGAATCTGGAAACAAAGGCGTGGCGTGGATGAAAAAATGGCTATGCCACCAGCTACAAGACCCCACGCAGAGAATTTTAAACAATATAATGCGTGGAAAATGCTCGTGGTTTAAAAAAAACAACAACACGAGGCTCTCGTGGGATGGGATTCATTAAAAATGCAATTATGATGATAATGGTTTCATTTATTAAAATGAATAAAGATATGGTCCCAATAAGTGATCGTCGGTGTATATAGTATTTTAAACACGAGTAGCGTTCAAATGGCTGGGGGGTAAAAGTGGGAAAATAGGCAACGTGGTGGCCACTTTCTCCTGGATGCCGGTGAGCCGAGGATAGAAACACGCCATTGACGCAACACATTGCCCCCGTCGCAATTAACACTTTAAATCATTTACAATGAATATTACCTGGCCATTAGTCTTGGCCGCAGCCTCGCCGGGCTTCTCCGCCGCGGCTTCCTCCTTTCCGGCGTTTTTGGAGATTTGTGCTCCCATGCTCGTTCAACAAAGGGAAACCGAGCGATGAAATGAATGAACAAAGACCGCGGACGTTTTTTTCCTTCCTCGCGAAACAATCAAAACGCGGCGACTTCCTTCTCCGAGCGAGGCAATAAATGGCAGCCGCACGGAGGTTTTTAGCCGGTAAAACGTGTTTGAAATACGGGAGAACAATTGCAAACGAAATCTCGTTTTTCCTCTCTCACTCTATCCCTCTCTCTCCACCTTTTTTGTAGGTCGTGTGGAGTTTGAGAAGCGGAGAAATTGGCCTCGCCGCGAATGAGATGCGCCAGAGTACAACGCCCAAATCGACACATGAATGGACGTCCGGATGGTGACGTCACGCTCGGCCAATCACAAAGCGGGCAGACGAGCGCGCGCACGGGGGGGCCATCTTGAAGCCGGCCTGAGAGGACAATAGGAGGGACAACAACATGGCCACACTCATACAAACTTCATGGCCACTTCACTTCCGAGTGTGGACATTTGTTCGAGATTTTGTTTGGATGTTTGTTGTTCATAAAACAATATATATAACACGTGAGGTGAAAAGGCATGGTTTTCATCCATATAGTCAGTCGTCATACAACACAATCAAGGTTGAGGCCTAATCTACGATTTCTACTACAAGCCTTTGAGTTATGTATTCAAATGAAAATGTTTTATATTAGTTAAACAAAGAAGAACAATAGCTAGATAGCTGCAATATAACACTTCCACTCAGTTATTCCCGAAGTGGAGGACAAATGTCAAATAATCCATGCACAAATTACAGAACCATGCACTTGTTGTAGCTCTCCTAGGACAAGATGTTACTCGCTGTAGTGATTCCAAAATGAACTCATTACCTTGTTAGGCTGACCATGGGTAGAATTAATACAATACAATACAATACAATACAATACAATACAATACAATACATATTTATTTATGTAGCGCTTTCATAAGGTATGTTCTCACTTTTATGCATGTTTTTTTTCATTGTTTTCAGCTGTATGGAACGTGTCACTCAAACCAAGATGTTTTCATCCCGATTTTGCCCAATGCTAGACTATTTTATAGTTTGCTTTATAAAATTGTCCTTTAGGGTTATTTTTTTGTCTGAGGTGTGTTAAAAGTGGTTTTGTCTCGATAATACGGTCTAACAGAGGTCAGGCCAACAGTCTTTAATAAACAAATTTTTGTTGCATAACAGTGGGTTCCCCAGATGGCAAGAAGTATTTTACAAAGCAAGTATTTTCTTGACAACATTACCTCATGCCTCCCGACCTTTTCAGCAACTTTTGGGGAACATCATCCTGAATGTCTGTTCTTATTCAATTTTGACAGATCATTTGTGATCACACAATAATTCTGTCTCAGATGACTTGTTTTAGATCAGTGTTGAAAGACAATCTTAAAGTGGCGCTTTGTGTTGAGATTATCAGAGCACACCACACAGAGTACGACTAAAACTGTTAAATGCCTGATTTTTAAAAATCTTTATTTGTGTGCTATGTGACAGATAAACAATCTTTTAAGGTTTGACAAATCCTTATGTTTGTGGCAAAGCCCTACTCATATTTTTCTTCTCGAGAAAATGACTAACTCTTTTTCTATTAAGGCCTATGCATGTAGCTTAGTTTGTTATTGGCCAGTAGCATAGCGGCTAACACAGCTAGCACTCCAGAGCAAAATCTCTTAACTTTAGCATTGAAATGCAACCTTGACTCATATCTAAATCTGAATTGAGCATCAGATCATAAACTTTCAGAGAGGTATTTGTGGTTACTGGTTAGGATACCTTTTCCTTTCTTTTTTTTTTTAAATATCAAGGGGGCCATTTCAGTTCTCCAAAAGTCCTGCACTAATGATAAATGCAAGACATATGCTCACCACTTGCCTCTTCTTGCATAATAACATCTTATCTGCTTGTTGCAGCTGGCGCTTCCCGGTGACCCACATCTAATGAGTTCACATTGCTGCCTGACCCAGCCAGCCCTCAGCACTTGGACTCCACCGGCAGCAGCAGCTACCATCACTACGTGACCCACATCTCCATGGTAACAAGTCCAAAATGGCACCCGGCACATGGAGGACTCGCAGAGGAGTGAGAGTGAGTTCACGCAGACAAACGGCACAGGATTAGGGTGACTTTTCTGCACCCGCCCTCCCGTGCCACTCTACCGGCGAAGTAGGCCATACTTCATTGTTTTCCTATCGAGATGACATGCAAAGCTGCCATTTTCACGCCACACTGCCATATGAATATGTAAACTCTGAGGGAGGGGGCGGAGGGGACAATGCTAGTCGAGATTGGGATGTTAGACACCCAGACTGCTGATTCACATCTACGTGAATTTTGTGTGCGTGCCTGCAAGATGAGTCTTAGGCACGCTATTACCTTAAAAAACCCCTCACAAGCCAAGCACAAAATCATATTTTTTAAGTAGATATAGCAGATTTATATGACTACTTTCTTTATTCATCCAAAAAGATGCTTTATAGAATCAGTCAATGCACATTTAACAACCTAAATTAAAGATGTTTCTTCAAATATAAAGGTGAAATAAATACATATAAATTGTAGGCTGAGTTCCAAATTACTCCCTAGAGGATTAATAAGTCTACACACCCCCATTTGAATGCCAGGTTAAAAAAAATCAAAATTAAATATTTTCCCACATGTTTTTAGGAGTGACAAGATGGGGTAATTATGAACAATTTGAAATGGTGGTCAGTGTTTGCACAAATCCTTCAGGCTGCCGCTAGAAACCCCGAAAAGAAAATGTCATGTAATGCTGTAATGCCTACTAGAACAGCTAAACTTTATATTGACATTAAGTTTAAATGGTGGCAGATGTATGCTGACTCCCATTTCACTTGAGCTTCAATGTGAGTGATTAGTTCTCAACACAGCCATATTCCCAATTATATGTTGGTGACGGTGTGCATATAATTCCCCGCTTAAAGACATTTCATTTTTTTGCCTTTGAGGCGTACAAGTTATAGCCCACATTAACGGTGGAATAACCTTTGTCATTTTTAGATGAAAAAAAATGTCATTAAAACAAGTGTCTGTAGACTTTTTGTATCCATGGTAGTGCAGTCATATTTATTTAGCACATCTTATTCACAAGGCTATTCAATGTGCTTTACACAAGCAAAGGCAAAACACGTACAAGCATTTGCAAAAACAACAGCTTACGACATTCACAAGCAAAATATGGAAAAAAAACATAGCTTACAAAAATGACCAGAACGTACAATGACGCCATTTAAACACATTTAAATAAAACTTTTTTAATTTAAAAGCAACGTAAAGAAATAAAAGTAGGTTTCTAAAATATCTTTAAAATATATTTTGAATTGTTATGAAGACCTAAATCAATGGCATGGGCAAAACTAAGGCAAAACTAATCATCATACTACGTATAATGTTGATAGTGACACACTAATAATACACTCTGTGCATTTATATTTATTCATATAAACCTCATAAACATACCCATAGTTCAACAAATTGCATCATCATGGCCACGCAACCATGTTACATACTACTCAGAATGTATTCCGATGCCAACAACAATGGTGATGTATAGGTAAATAAAGTTTCTACAAAATGTTTTAAAATGGAAAGTATTTTAGAAATTTATTGTGAGTATGACGCTGCTAGCAACTAAATAAATTGTATAAAACAAGCATGCCATTACAGTCGGGTTCCTTTAAATATTATCCAAACCTTATAAACACAAAACAGCAGCTATTCAAATGAATTAAATGATTGAATGAATCAATGACTGAATAAATAAACCTTTGCCAACTTCACCCAGGATTCAAGTCAAGTCAAGTACAACTTTATTGTCAAATGCGCTGTATGTGAAATTTCTTCCCATTAACCAGACAAGACAATAAGAGGAGCCGCTCCGGGTGCCCGCGCTGCCGTCAAAAGAACAGTAACATAAAATGACAAAATAATACGACACAACACATAAGACACAGACAGTTGTGCATTCAGTCACCACAAACCAGGGGAGAGGAGGGGAAGGGAAAGAACGGAGGGAGGGATTTGCGTCCCATTGTAGCACTCGATTGCCCGTATTTACTGTCAGTCAAAATCTACACTCCAAAGCACAATTTACTCTAGCCAACTGTAGACGGAGCTGTTTTGTAAAGTAAAAGCACATCACGTCACGAGAGATCTTTTCAGCCCTTAAACATGAACTTAGTTGTGTCCATTTTCGCTTACTATTTTGTCCAATTTTCGAATAGTATTAGTAATATTGTTGTGTTTTTTTAAGCCGAAGTTGGGCTACTTTCAACCACGAAATGCTATCTCTGTTGCGCGGCTTATTTTTATTTTGAAATGGTAAAACCGGATAAGGTATTTGTTATTACAGATGTCTTGACGTCCACTCCCCGCTTTCGTCACGGGCGTATGTACGCACGGCAGCTCCAAGAGCTCCTGAGACGGCAGAGACGGGAACCGCTATTCTCTCTCTCCCTCTCTTTCCATATCTCCTTTCTCTGTGTTATCCTGCCCCTAGGAGAAAGAAAAAAAACAACTCTCTCTATAAATATATATCAGAGGGAGGTAGCCGAATCGTCACCGGCTGGAAACTCCGATGGATTAGTTTCAAATAACCCCTCCCCACACCTCCCACCTCCTCTCCGGTAAGCACGTTTCGTTTAATTTTCCCACTCACGAGTTGCATTTCAATTGCTCGCACTGCCGTTTGGTGTTTGTTTGTTTTCTTTTAATGGGAGACACATAGGCTACATATATAAAGATCCATTAGCGCGAGGTGATGACGTTTTTGCAGTGGGATTCCGTAGATGGTGGGGCTCGAGCGTTGCAGCAGCTGGGATGGGGATGCACTGCAGTCAGAGCCGCGCCGACCGCACCGACAGCACACAACAAGGCCCCCGCAGACAGCCTCCTGTTGATTTAGCCGCAAATAATTGCCCCCCATTGCCAATCGAAGCTGCCCCCTTAATCGGGTTATGTGTGTCAAGTGTGTGCAAAGGCGGCACGTCCATCTTACACTGGAATCAAAACACTGATGATGATGAGGAAGGAGGAGGATGACTGGATAGACGGAGCAACGTGCATGCAGTCATAAACATAGCGGAGCAGCAGAGGTGGACAAACTACACACTTTCAGTAGAAGTACAGTTTTTAAAGTACGAGTACTGATTCCTTTCCTTTATGTAAGTCCAGATAAAAAGTACAGGCTTCATCCACCCATTTATCCACCGATCCATTTTCAGTACCACTTGTCCTCATTCAAGTGAAGGGTGACCCACAAGATCCTATCCCAGTTGATTTTGTACAAGAGGCAGGTTACAAACTGGACTAGTTATCGCCCAATCGGAGAATTCTACTGTCAATAACATTGATCCTTTCTCATATTGGTGGAACGCTATTCGCAGATTTGATTTTTGGAACCCGTCCTCCATTAGTCACTGAAAAACTCACGTGACCACGATCTTTGTGTGCAAGCCAAAGCCCTGTCTAATGTAAAAGTAGTGCCTTACCCCCATCTAGTGGTATCTATAGGCAGTTATAAACTGCGCAAGTGTTCCATGACTCTGTATGTTTGTTTATTTTTTTCAGATCGGATGGAGTATTTTTGAATGCCAGAACCTCGTGGTTATCAGAATGAATGAATTATTCCGGTAAATGACGTTGAGCAATTCTCTTATATAAGGCAACGGAAGGGGAATATCTTGATTTTCCCGCTACGTTCTCCCTCTCTATTCTATTTACATATTTTTTTACATCATCCACAGAAGTTGAATACGGCAACAAGTCTATTTTGAGAACGTCAGGAGTAGAAAATATCATCAAGTATCAACCGTCCTGTGGGGAGTTTGCATGTCGTCCCTCTATTTGTGTGGTTTCCCATCATCCCAAAACATGCTACATGTTAGCCAAGTTGAAAACCAAATTGTCCACAAGTGAGAGTGTGAATGCTTTTTTTTTTTTTTGTGCCCTGTGATATGCTGGCAATCAGTTCAGGGTGTTTCTTACCCAAATACCCCAGAGAGAGACTCCAGTTACCCGCCACCCTAATGAGAACAAGTGCTCTAGAAAATAGACGGTTGGATGGATTAGCACCAAAAGCATTTCATGTTACACTATCACCTTAATGGGCACGGACGTCAGAGCTTGAGCTGAGCATGTCTAGTATGAGCATGGCTTATTTGTGTGGCTGAAAGAGCAAAAGAAATCGACTGAAAGGAGCTTGACTGGCAAAAGGACTTGTTATCAAAGTCACAATGGGCATCTGTTATGCTTTGTCTTTGTTTTTTTTGTGTCGCTGTCATGGATGAAGTTTTGAGAAAAAAAAATGCCTTGAAAAGATTATATCAAACAAAACTGCTCACCAATCAATTCGACACAGTTGACGGAATTCGGAACGATTTAGTTGATTACTACGCCAATCCCGATCATACAGTGTCAATGTGAGACCCATTTGGACTTTCCGAAAGTCATTCCTTAATTCTTCTGCCGCATAATCATTGCCCGAAGCACGGCACATCATTATTTCCAATGTATTGCTGCAAGAACCGTTGCCCTCTTCCACTGGCAAAAGTTGTGGAAACAAGTTTGAACAAAAGTTGAGGGGGAAATTTTCCATCCCCCCCCCCCATTTTCACTTTTTTTTCTATCACACGCCATTTTATTTTCTTGATCTTCCAAATGGTATACAGTAAACCCTTGCTTATTCATGGTTCCCTCTTCACAAATTCATAAATGCCCGAACGCGCTATGAGATGGCACCGAAAGTCCTGGATTAATAGGAAAGTAGTAATTGGTGTCAAGAAAAAATGTGGAATTCATACTGTTCATCTGGACTGAGAGACCAGCTTTCTGTGTTGGAGGGAGGGAAATTCAGCCTTTGTTTTTGGTAAAAGTTTCGGATAGTCTTTCCTGCGTGAACACTACAGGCGCACCTTTTTTCAAAATAAAATCTGTAGGACTTCTAATTTTAAGGTTATTGTTGGAAAATGGGCGAGAGGGTGTTCGACTGGTTACCACGTCCGCCTCACAGTGCAGAGGTGCAGGGTGCGATTCCGACTCTGACCTTCCTGTGTGGAGTTTGCATGTTCTCTCCGTGCCTTCGTGGGTTTTCTCTGGGTACTCCAGTTTCCTCCCGCATTCCAAAAGCATGCATGGCAGGTTGATAGAACACTCTAAATGGTCCTGAGGTGTGATTGTGAGTGTGAATGGTTGTTCGTTTATGTGTGCCCTGTGATTGGCTGGCGACCAGTTCAGGTTGTACCGAGCCTTTTCCCCGAAGACAGCTATAATAGGCTCCAGCACGCCCCGCGACCCTCATAAGGAAAAAGCGGATTAGAAAATGGATGGATGGATGTTGTCAGATGTGTTTGGATTGATTGTAAAGACTTTTGCAATCATATTTTGTAGTATATTTACAATGTAAACAAACATTTTTTTGGAGGAGTGAGGGGGGGTCAATTCCTTTCTTTTTTTGCGATTTATGGTGGGGCTCAGTTCCAAGTTGTTGATTTCCAATCCCAGGTGAAGATATCTGTGAAATAACATCAAAATAAAACAAAGAGAATGACACTTCATGGTAATGCTAACTGGCATCTATTTTGCAGGGCTGTAACGCTTTACACATTGGATAGAACACAAATTTTGCAGCAACCCACAAATAGATAATATAGCAGGAGTCTGTCTTATATTCTTTATCCTCTGTCACGAACGGCCCATACTAGTGCTGTATTAACGAGCTGAGAGGAGTTGAGATGAACTGTATATCTGCCTCTGTGTGTTTGTGCGTCATTACTGTGTTTGTTTTCCATAAAGCACAATAGTTTGAAGTGTTATTTTTCCTCATTAAAATACACATTCCATCATTTTTTTTGTCGACCCCATTACTACTACTGTATTTTAATGTTGGTCTTTATGGTGGTATTGTGGGTCACAAGTTTCACACTCACTTTGTTAAGAAGCACCGTTGGGCTCGATAGCACACATCCACTTTGTGCGAGGCTCAGCTGTGAATTTATTTTTTTATAACTGGGTCTTTTCATGGCAATCACTTTGCAAGAGCAACACTGCCCGGCATTGTCCGGCTAATCTTGTAGCCTGGTGAAATGCAGCCATTGTCTTCTTGTTAATACACTGAATGAAGTCGCTTGTCTGACACAAGCAAATATTGTAACGATTCGGTGGGGTGGTGCCGCCATATAGTGGGAGATTGTGGAGTCCGGTCAACACGCGGCCCGAGAAGTGACGGTCACATTTTAGTCTTGCATTGCGCGGTTGAATAAGGTCACGTGTGACGTCAGTGGAAGAAGGCTTGTGGGAAGTGTGACCCCAGTCATGTGAGTGCAAAGGGACCCCTACGCTTCAAGCGGACGATTGCAAAATAACGTTATGATGACACAGTTTATGAAGACCACAACTTTTTTAATGCAAGGTTTTTTTTTTGTTTGTTTTCAAAGATTGTAAATATTTTCTCTTTGTGCTTTATTTACAGGCATACTATTTTTAATTTTTTTTTTAAAGAAAACAGATCTAAAGCACAAAAACTTGCTATTATAGAGGAAAAACTGAGATCAATTTTGGATTCTGCACCCCCAAAAAAAGTTCAAAACAGCCGTCAGACGTAGATGTCAGTCGTTTTTCCCAACTTAAAATCATTTTTAAGGCCAAAAGAATATACGTGTTTATTTATTTATTTATTTTTACCGTGGAGGCTCACAGACACTAACGGGCGATGGTCCTGTTGTCACTCATTAGGCCACACCCCACCCAAAAGCTACACAGCTCATTTTGTATTCTGGTATACTTTGTTTGTTAAATACAATACAGTGCCATTTTTCTTTCGGAAAAATCTGAAAAAAAAAATGCAATTTCAAATCTACAAGTAATGAATTGAATTGAACTAGTTAGTCAAGGCTTACTGCTAGCACACGCTATTATCCACTTATTTGACTCATTTTTGATGATCCCCAGCTTGGTTTTTAAATGGCATATTGGAAAAATGCGGTTTTGTGCACGTTCTCCTTTGGCAGCTTACATCTGTATTTCCATGACTGCCGCAACACTTCTCCATTTACAAGAAAGACAAGATGTAAGACATGTGAATCCTTTTCAACACGAAGCATAATCTTTGCACCTCTGCCAGGGCCAATGGAAGAATTTTTTTTTTTTTTGTGATGTTGTGGCAATGTTAAACATATTAGTCTCAGTGGCCTGAAGACAGTAAGACATCAACGACGTCATAAAATGCATGATTTGTGCGGTATGCTAATAGCAGCCATGCAAAAGTGCAAAAGTAATGAGATTAGCAGTGCATGTCTACATTATGCCACGCTATGATCAAAATTGTTTCACTGCATCATGCACTGGATTTGACACACTGCGTGACCCTGACATGACTCGCCTTTTAATTTATGATATCGATCTCACAGCTTTACTATAAATGGACTTGTATCTCGTTCCGGCTCCCAGCACTGTGCGTGTATGTGCGCTCATGCCGAAATGAAGGCTTTTGTTTCAGTGAATTCATTTCCAGTTTAGAATGATCAACTGCCGTCTTTTGAGGCCCTGCATCCAAAATCACATCACATGTTATTACTTTTGTTAAAAGCTCATTATCACCAAAATGGCTTTCAAGCCCCCCCATGTCATGCCATGAGTGGGGCCTCCGCTAGGATATAATAAATACATTTGTCGGATTGTTTTCTGCTGTGCCCCACTTCAATCAATTTCAGGATGATGTCTTTGAAGGGGGCATTAATTGGAAGTTTTTTTAAAACATGTTTGACCAAAAAAAAAAAAAAAAATTCTCACCCAGCAGAGAAAGAGTTTGCATACAACCTAAATCAGGGGTGTCAAACTCATTTTTGTCGCAGGCCACATTTTAGTTACCATTTTCCTTGCAAGGCCGTTATGACTGAAACCATATAAAGAATTCAAGAATAAATGTTTATTCATCCATTGTTTAAGTTACTGAAATAAGGGGTTTGGTAACAAGAAAATGCTTATAGTATTACAAATGAGAATTTCAAATTTTGGTAGCGATTTTAGCAAGCATCATGAAAGTTGCCATCTTTGATTTGCTTTCGCGGGCCACATAGAATGATTTGGCGGGCCAGATCTGGCCCCCGGGCCTTGCGTTTGACATCTGTGACCTGAATGATCTTGGAGGTTCGGCGATTTCAGTGTTTTTAATCATCTCAGTTGTATTTGTTGCCTGGAGGAAAAACTCCACACAGGGAAGGCCGGAGCCGGAATCAAACCCATGACCTCCGCACTGTGAGGCAGTCGTGCCAACCAGTCAACCATGACATGAACAGAGGTTGGGGACTGCTGGTGTAAATGAGACCAAAGCCCCATTTTCAACCTCCATCTTGAGAATGATCGAGCACCATGTGAAGTTTTCATTCTGCTTGTGTCTTAGGCTGAGAGTCTTCCCGACAATGTGGGTCAGGATAAAAATTGGACCCGGGCCACTTGTCACAAGAACTTGGACTCCTCGGAGGCATTAGAATAGCGTGACGTGTTCAGCTACAATGCTATCATCTGTTTTTCTTAGAGCGGGGAGGGGGTTGTGGTTGTCATGACGTACTGATTCTCTGCCACGCACAAAAAACACAAAAACAAAACATGTAATCCGGGCTTTCGACATGTGGTTATTCATGGTAGCGTCATGTGTGTAACTGACTCCCGAGGTATAATTTGTCGGCTGCAACTTTTGATTTTATTAACAAGTGGAAATGTGCGAAATCAGCCTGTTGCCTTCAAAGGCGCGCCCATAAATCTGTTCATCCGCTCCAAGGAAACTGTCCAAAAGACGCCGCGCACGACTGCGAGACACATTCACTGCAGTCACATGCCCACACAGACGTGATTCGTATGCGCGGCCAAATCACCAGAAAGACAGCGTATGTGCACACATGGGACGAGATTGTCGAACGGGACATTAACGCTCTGGTGGCCGCTGGCCTCTATTTTATTTCAAGAACATCTTTGTTATTCCATGTCGATGGTATTGCATTCTGAGATCTGTCGTTACACCCTCTTTTCTGATTCAGTGTTCATTCCCCTTGTGCAGTCCCCCCACCCCCCCCAGAATGAGCGTGGAACAAGGCCAAGGGGGCATTTTGGGCTGTTTTCGCTTGTAAATGCTAAACAGGGCCGAAGGAATTCAGTCACAAACTGTGTTTCTTTTGGCTCGTAACTGGCATGTCGGAGCGCCGCTGTCATCCCCGTTACTGTACTGGAAACTATTTTCTCGATGGATGAGTTCAACATGAAGAATTTGAAACAGTTCCTTGCGAGATAGTTGTCACGAGGTGAGCACGTCTTGACACAAGAGTCTTGACCATGGATCGACAATGGAGTCTTGAGCAAAAGATTGCTCCTGTTGGCGTGTCGCCATCCTGAGTAACTAGAAACAATTAGCCATTGCCCAGTTCAACAGGCTGCTAATGTTGCTGAAAGACAAATGAGCTGTCTGCCATCTTCGGCGTTTTTGAGTGTCTTATATGAGCCTTTCAGGAAGGAATGGTTCTTTTTCTTTCTTTGGGGGGGGGGCGACAAATAAGCAAACAGGCTTACTCATTCGCCGGTCCGTCATTCATCATTTCCGTCAGTGGCCCGGGTACCCGTCTGTCATCGTCAGTCCATCTTTTTTTTTTTTTCAAGCCCCAACCAAACTGTAATCATCAGTCAGTCAGTCGGTCATGTTGTTTCAACTGCGTTCCCGTCATCGCTTCTGTAAGTAAATTTCACCGATCCGCCATTCCGTCCCTTCGATACGCAAGTAAATGTCACATCATGAGAGGTTGTGCGTTCTCTGACGGTCTAAACGAGACCGAAGCGTGCGTGAGCAACGGGCACACGTGTGTGTCTGCGAGCGAAAGGAAAACAAAAGCAAATGGCACGCCAAACTTGTAAATGCAATGGCGGGGTGTAAAGTCTTCCGGCGAGTGTGGCTGTGCTGCTCGAAAAATAAAGTACAGCTTGTAAAAAGCCCTTAATGGCTTGGTTTTCTCACAACGTACAACGATTGGTCGGACACATTACAGCTTGGTGGCGCTAATGAGAGGCATGACAAGATTCTGACATTTCAAAGGCAACACAGGTCCATGTCTTTGACTGTCACATTTTATTGTGCTCGTGTGGTATCTTTAGGTTCATGATGGAAAGAGCACAAAACGTGAAATGGTGAGGGTTTGGGGGGGGGGGCGAAAATACACATAGGTGAATTTGTAGATTGATAATTGCCAACTTGCACAACAGAAAAAAACAAAACAGAATGACGGGGCCGAAAGTCAGGACATTTGTAGAAAGTCAGTGTCAGTGCATAAAGAAAAGATGATTCAGTACAGCTCCACCACATTATGTTCTACTGTATAATTAGTTGTGCAGCTTAAAGTATGGTGTTTAATTTCAGCCTAATTGAAAGATTATTCCGACGACGAGTTCTGAGCCTCCAAGGAAGCCGCTGAAATAATGGAACATTGAATCATAATTTCCCAACTGGCGTTGGCAGCTATACTCAACCCACCCCCAACCCCCCGCCGCCGCCCACCCCCTTCCTACTCATTCCTAATTTCACGCGTGTCGCCTCCTCAGAACCTAGAGAATGGGCTGCGTCCAATGTAAGGATAAAGACGCAGCAAAACTCACCGACGAGCGCGACGCCAGCCTCTCGCACCACCCGGGCTACCGTTATGGCGCCGACCCCACGCCGCAGCACTACCCCCCCAGCTTCGGGGTCACCAGCATCCCCAATTACAACAACTTCCACAGCGGAGGCGGAGCTACGCAGGGGGTCACCGTCTTTGGAGGCGTGCACACGTCCTCGCAGTCCGGCACGCTGCGCTCCCGCGGAGGAACAGGTGAGATTTCATCCGTAGAAAAACACACCCGGAGGGGCTTTGACAGCTGTTTTCATTTCGATTCGGCTTCCATGAGCGTTTGTACTCTTTGTTATTGCCGCAATTAAAAATGCTTGTGAAAATGTGTTGAGAGGCGCTGCCTGGAAGGCCTGAAAGCTGTTGTGATAATACAAGAGTGGTTTGGTGATGAAGCTCAGAAACCGTTCAACCGTTGCAAAAACAAGGCTCATGGTGTGATGGTCATCGTAAATATCCAATTTTTTCTCGGCCACAAATGAGTCACATAACTTGCTCTGAAACCTCATTATAAGTGAAAAGAGAAAAAAAAATCATCGGTGCCACTAGGGGGCCGTATAGGACCAGGCCCGGATTGCGTAATATGTACGTCCTGGCAAATTCCCGCTGGGCTGGACTGCAATATACACTGATGTAACGTAATCGGAATATCGTTCAAGCTATTTTAGACTGCTCTACTAATAAGCGAAACACGGACAAAAACAATCAATCGACAGCAGCATCTTGACCTTATGCAAGCGTCTGTAGAAATAATTGATGCCTTGTTTAAATACAGGCCTGGTACTCTCTTTAGTTGAGTCACTAAATTCAGCTGGTCACCATGTGAGAAAGACGTCACTGGGCACAACTTGAACTCATTCACTCCCAAAGACGTTTTTCAACGTCTTTTCAGACTTGGTCTAGAATTGGCTGGTACTAAATGAGTTTTAACGTGCTAAAAACGCTTTTGAAAAAAACAAAGTGTTTGTGCTTTTGCATAAATCCATCAAGCCAAACCGTGAGCTCTACGCCAAGTGCAGGAGTCAAACCCATGTCAGAGTGTCGTCTCTGTAAACCAAAATGGTGGCCTGGGTTTACTATTTATACCTGCTTCCACCACTTCCTAAAAGCCAAAAGAAGTCTCTTTGGCAGAGGAGCATCAAGCAAAAAAAAAAAAAAAAAAAAAATGTTGACTTTACTAAACCGAAATAAAATGCCACGCGTCAGCAAGTCCTACTTATAGTGGCACATTGCAAACCACGTTAACCGTTTGAGTGCCAGCTTGCAGAAACTCTGCCCTACTTTTCGGGATTAACGAATGAGCCAAAACGAAGGCCCGTCACCTCCGAAACATTTTGTTTTGCCATTACCCGCCACTCCTCATAGATTCACCGAGCCAGCGCAAGATGGATGTCCACTAGTTGCGAGTTAATGGAAAACAGCGTGACCCAAATGATCCCTGGAGCTCTGTCAAGCACATCTGAGGACGAGTAAGCAGAGACACGACACAAGCGCGTGTTGCGTTACATGTATACTGGTGCATAAATTAACACCAGCTCTGACTTTGAAGTCAACGCACTTTTTCTCTGGTGTCAACAAATGATTGAACTGAATCCTTACTCTGTCTGAAAAACTCACCGTCGCACCGTCCGCCGCATCCGGTGGGGGCACTGCCCTTCGAACAAAAAAAAAATCGCCACCGCTTGAGTGATGGCGATTGCAACCAGATGACATACTGTCAGTAGTTCCTTCCAGATTCCAGACCTGCTGATTCAATGACAAAAACATATTACGGCCATAGCGCGGGATGAAAGGAAACAATAACACTAAAGATCAGAAGCCGCGTGTCGTACGTGAAATAAAGCAGCAAATGAGATGAAAAGGGAGGGGGAAAAAAAGTGTGGGAGGCATTGACATTTCAGTGCCGCATATGTTCAGCATACGGACTGACCCAATGATGGAAACCACAAGAAAAAGCCGAGCATGCCAAGGCCAGACTTATCACGAGCCCTGCCGAGGTGGCAGCAGACGGAACCCTGACCACCCTTCTCATCCTCTCCCAGTAATGACATCCACAGGCCCAAAAACAAATCGACATTGACTCGAACCTGGCGTATAAGATGGAGCAAGTCCATCTGCAAAATCAGTCCCTGAGCGATGCGGCTTGGTTCTGCTTGCAGGGGTGACGCTGTTCGTGGCTCTGTACGACTACGAAGCCCGGACCGACGATGACCTCAGCTTCAGGAAAGGGGAGAGGTTCCAGATCCTCAACAGCACGTAAGCTTGAAAACATCTGCGGGACAGCACTTGAGGGCGGAGCTCCGATTGCATGATCAATCTGGAAATGGCACGCAAGGAGACCACTGGCAAATGTATTTGGGGTGGGAAAAAAAAGCTGTGAAGGTCACAAGATAGAACAAGTCATCGTTGGGTCAGAGCTGGAGAACAATTCAGGCGCAAATATTTGTTTTAAAAAAAGGGAAGGGACGATTTCAGGCATTTAATGTATATCACAAATCTATTTACAAATAAAGCTCATCGACCCATTTTGAATCCACTTCATGTTTCACTTCATTTAATTACAGTATTATTATTTTGCTCTGTAGCAGACACGAGAATGCACATTAGAAGAATTCCACTTGTTTTGGTTCCCAGTCATGTCACATATTTGCGCTGATGCAAGCCAAGGTTCTTTGTGCTCAAATGTAAGGATTGGCATTTGCTAGCCGGCCCACTCAAGGCAAATAGAGACAACACAAGTATTTGCAAATGAATGCCTACTCTGGATGAAATGTAAAATATTCGCAATAGTAACAGGGCAAATATGTGCGGTTATCCTTTTGGGAAGAACTTTGAAACATCTTGTAAAGAATGCCTACTCTGGATGAAATGTAAAACATTAGCAATAGTAGCTAACAGGGAGAATATATGCGGTTATCATTTTGGGAAGAACGAAACATTTTAGGAATGAATGCCTACTCTGGATGAAATGTAAAACATTAGCAATAGTAGCTAACAGGGAGAATATGTGCGGTTAGCCTTTTGGGAAGCACGAAACATCTTTGTAAAAAATGCGTACTCTGGATGAACTTAAAACATTAGCTACAGTATAGTAGCTAACAGGTTGAATATGTGCGGTTAGCCTTTTGAGAAGAACGAAACATCTTTGTAAAGAATGCCTACTCTGGATTAAATATAAAACATTAGCAATAGTAGCTAACAGAGTTAATATGTGCGGTTATCCTTTTGGGAGGAACGAAACATCTTTGTAAAGAATGTGTAGCGTTGTGTATTGATTGCCAGTCGACCTGCATGGCTCCAAAGCGCCTCTCACTTCCTGTCTGTCGTTGTTCCCTACAGAGAGGGTGACTGGTGGGAGGCCCGTTCCCTTACCACAGGTGGAACTGGTTACATTCCCAGTAATTACGTCGCTCCGGTGGACTCCATCCAAGCCGAAGAGTGAGTATGATTTTTTTTTTCTTCCCCCTTTCATATATGACACTCGCAGAGCCTGTCATTAATATTTCAGGCTTCATCTCACAGCATGTGCTGTGAGAAATGAAAGATAAATGTTTGAAAGGCATGACGCTTTACAGTCACTTTATTTCCGCAGCTGGTATTTTGGTAAACTGGGCCGGAAGGATGCCGAGCGGCAGCTGTTGTCCAACAGCAACGCCAGAGGCACCTTTCTCATCCGCGAAAGTGAAACAACCAAAGGTACAAATGCCAACTTTTTTCCGGAAACATACGTCTCAAAAGCAACATAGCCGGAGACCTCAGAGTGCAATTAAACACACACACACACATACAATTGTATCAAAACATACAGCTCCGTAGTTGCATATCGATGCCACAAAATGATGGCAAAGGACTACTTTTGTCTAAATGGAGCTCTCAATTCACTTCTACACCAAGATGCCACCAGTTGGCACCAAACCAAAACAATCCTCTAATATTGTTCTGGCCTGACCACAAACACAGCGAATAGGTGAATTTTGAAGGAATGACAAAGAAAAAAACAAATCTGCAAATTTGCGAACGCCAAGCCGCGAAAATGCAAGGGCTTGCTGTTTTAATTAAACATTAGCTTTAGCGTTATTGAAGTTTAGTTTCGTAACGGGCGACAGTTTGAGCTTGAAACAAATGAATTCACTCGACTTCTTATGGGACAATGTTGCAAATTTCGCCGTACTTGAATGACTTACACATGTGGCTTTTAAAGATGCCCATCTACTTTGTGTGTGGTCTCGGTTCCAGGGGCTTACTCCCTCTCCATCCAGGACTGGGACGACATCAAGGGAGACCATGTCAAACACTACAAGATTCGTAAACTGGACAGCGGCGGTTACTACATCACCACCAGAGCCCAGTTCGAGACACTCCAGCAACTTGTACACCACTATTCCGGTGAGTTTTCGCCAAGAGTCTACGTTTGGATCGACGCCACATCGTAAGGCGTCACAGATGCGCGTCTCCTTCGTGTCTCCCGCAGCGAGGGCGGCGGGGCTGTGCTGCCGGCTGATCGTGCCCTGCCACAAGGGCATGCCCCGTCTGACCGACCTGTCCGTCAAAACCAAAGACGTGTGGGAGATCCCGCGGGAGTCGCTGCAGCTCATCAAGCGACTCGGCAATGGACAGTTTGGGGAGGTCTGGATGGGTAAGTCATCCTGAGAAAATTTACCGACAGCAGCAACTTTTTATAGAAAATTTGTCACCAAAATGATTGATTAATGTTTACTGATTGAGCGGTATTCATTTCATAAGATGCTATTGTGGTTTTGATATAAAATTCATTTTCAAATAATAACAACGGTTTATGATAGACAGTTGGATGAGATAACATTGAATAAAACTCTTAAATGCAATTCCTTCCATGGGCCTCAATTATTTGCAAATTTGGGCTATTCGTGGGCCCAACCCCCAGTGAGTAATAATAAAAAAAAAAAAAAACTTGCTTAAATAGATTGGTTCATCTGCTGATCGGATCAGTGATTGGTTTTTATCTTTTTAAGCTTGCTGATCGGTGGTCATCTCAATCATGTGAAGCCTATTAATTGGTTCCCTGCGAGTGGCAAAATATTGGGGAAAAAAAATTGATAAGATGCAATGCAATTCTACACCACTGCAAATTTGAATCAGTTTTAACTGCCGTAAATTTTATGTTCTTTTTCAACCGCACTCACTGTCATATCGTGCAGTTCTACCAATTTGAACTCCAGCTCAGCAGTTTTTAATTTGAAAATAAAAATGTATCGTTTAATTTCAAGATTTTTTTTTTTTACTTCGTTTCTATTCCGTTTTATGATTGTTTTATTTTATGTTGTATTTTTGGGCTGTTTCGTTTTGATCCTTGTTCTCTTTTATTACCCTTTAATTTGCATAACTTTTTTTAATGATGCGACACTTTCGATTGCATTTTAAAACAGCTCTCTCTGTGTGTTCCACTGCAGTCAAGCAGTACGCCGCTGCAAGCTACAGCCACAATCATAAAAATACGGTGAAATAAACACACTCATCAAAATGGTGTCACTGTAAAAATAAAAGCGTTTTGATTCGTTTTTATGAAAATTACACTAAAATAGCAACAAAATTGTTCACAACATGAAGAGTTAGGATGAAATGAGGAGGACAAAAGTGTTCAGTGAGCATCCAAATAATCTGTAACTGTTGGCATTTTGCAGGCACGTGGAACGGCACCACCAAGGTGGCAGTGAAGACCTTGAAGCCGGGCACCATGTCGCCCGAGTCCTTCCTGGAGGAGGCGCAGATCATGAAGAAGTTGCGGCACGATAAGCTGGTGCAGCTCTATGCCGTGGTTTCCGAGGAGCCCATCTACATCGTCACCGAGTACATGAATAAAGGTACTGCGGGATGGCATCGAGATTACCCCCCCCCCCCCCCCCCCCCCCCCCCCCG